>PVIC010017863.1:0-32254 GCA_004025085.1 Thryonomys swinderianus
GGAGAGTAATTAGCTAAAAACTTAAAACTGCTAGCTTCATCTGGCGTTTCTTCTGCTGGAATTGTTCTTATAATAGATTTATGAGAGACAAATGTTCCTCCTCAGCTATTCATAGAAGTGGGGGTAGAGGCACCATAGATTTTCGGACAAAAGTGTCTTCATGTCGTCTTTCTGTGCATCCACAACGTGAGGACCTCGCGGGTTCTCTGTTGTGGAAAGAAAGCGTCAGTGGGACTCCTTTCCCGGGCCAAAGGTATGGGATTTCACAGTTTCCTGATGTAAGCCACGCCAGTGCTCCACTGAATTAGTGAAACTCCACTCATCCCGAAAGTCTCACTTAGATTCCTCGAGAAAGAAGCATGTTCACAATATCTAGAATGCTGGAGTCATAGACCCCGAAATGTGAAGAAAGGCATTCTTACCAATGAGATGAGGTCTTTCATTTCCAATGGCTTAGCCTATGATTAGGAAAAGACTCACATGAAAAGGGAGGCTGTGTCTTAAAGACTTCCAGGAAGGCAGTTTGGCCTCTATCTCTCCCCTGGGTGGAAATCTTGTTTTTAAGCTCCCAGAGGACAGATTTATCTGAGCTCTGGCAGAAGGCTCCCTAGGGACAAGGAGGCTCAGCGACAGGTTGATAGTTAAGGTGACTGCACTGCGATTGCTTTCTGCGTAGCAACTGAAAGGAAATTCCAGATCACTACTGTAAGGGCCCCCACAGTCTCATATCAATTCTTCTATTCATTTGGTCTTCCAACCATCTGGTCTGTCATCTGTCCCTTCCTCTGTCCATTTATTCAGCACCTTGGGGTAATACGCCACAATCGGTTTCCCAAAAATAAGTTATTAGGAAAACAATTAAGGTTCCTGTTAGGCTGTTTCTAGAAGTTTCATTAGAGAGAGAAAAACTCTCTGAACTGATACTATACATTAATGTCACCCACAGGCAGGAGAGTGCGCAGCAACCCTTCGAAAGGGAGACGCCCGGCCCGTCTCCTCAACCCCCTGCAAGGCCAGCCCGCCGGCTTCTCCTGCCTGCCAGGGAGCAGTCCCTGCGCCCTGCCCGGGAGTGCCCACCCTCACCAGGACAGCGTGACGCCCTGCCGGACGCTTCCAGCTGCCCTTCGAGCTGCCCCACTGCGAGAGACCCCAGGCTGGTTTCAAGGAGAATCCTGCACTATGGGGTCTGTCTTCCTTCGCCACCCGACGGGGTAGAACACTAAGCTCTGGACTCAAAGAAAGCATGGGACGGGTGAGCAGAGGTGGGAGGAAGCGAGGGGCGGGCAGAGAGCCCCGGCAGACGCCAGAGCGGCCCGCGGCCTGCAGGCGGCCGACGCTGCTCCCTGTGGCTCCGCCTGGAGGCTCCGAGCCGAGGCTCGTTGGGCCCGAAGCCTCCTCCGGCCCAGTGACCCCCTCAGGCTGCTTGCCATGCTGAGATCTGCGGTTCCCAACTGTCCGAGTCTCTTTTTATGACTTCTCCTTGGTCTCCCTGCCTCCTGCAGAATAAGCCTTGCCAACGAATCACCCTGCCCTGTGCTGCCCTGTCAGGAATGTGGGCGGCAGCGCCAGCGGGTCGCCCTCCTGAGGCCGAGCCCCCCTCGCCTCTGGGAGGGGCGGCGGGCAGCGGGAGCCTCTGAGCCGCCCTGCCGGAGCCCTTGCCGGCTGGCACGACGGCCGAGGGCGCTACGCAAGTGCTCGCCCAGCGCGCACGGGCCACGTGAACCCAGCTGCCCCCACACGCGGAAAAGAAGAAACTCAGACGGCTTCCCTGACAGTTCCCTCCGCCCGGCCGCACTTCCTAGCTGAAAATCTTTTTACAGTTTTTTCCTCTTTCTTTGTTCTTGAATTTGAGACTGCTTCTTCATATAAATATTTTAGAAAAAGGGCAGAAGGACAGAGGTGGCCTCTGCTTCTGCCAGGAGGAAAAACATGTCACCCTCCCTAGACCTTCAAGGTCTCTGTCCCCACATGACATGTGGCAGCGGTGACTCCCAGTGTGTCTGGCAGACCCTAGGAAAGCGTCTGGCCCACCATTATCTGGTCAGCGGCTCAGGCAGTAAAATTCTTAGAAAAATCGCATGCTGCAAGCATAGCAGTTCAAACGAGTGAGTGTATTTTTAAACTCAAGAAACATAAAAACAGGAAAGCATATTAAACAGCAGATTGGCCTCACAAGGACTTCAGGATCATACGTTGAACGGTAAACCCCATCAGGATGGGGAAAGAATGACTTGAGCTTGGACTTGTAAAACTGAGGGAATTTAAAACCAAACCAGAACTCCATCCTGCTTTAGCTCATTATTCTTCTCTGTCGTAAAGATCTTAAACTGCCAGGCACGTGCGGCCGATGACTTTACATGGAGACACCCGGAGGTGACACACCCCACAATGAGGTGACATGTGCATCATGCGTGTGCTTACGACTCCTTGTTGCTCTTCTGCTGGAAGATTTTGTGGAATTTAGAAGTAAGCTGCAGAAAAGCAAAGCACATTTTGGTCTTTGTACATGCATTAAGTATTTAACGTACCAATATTCAAGTAGGTCTTATGGGCATATTTATAGTTTAGAGAAGGGGTTTTAGACTGGTCTTTATAGTTTTCATGAGAAAATTTTAATACAGAAACGCATAACGAGATTGACCCTCCTTTTATACACTTCCTCTGACAGGGCCACAGCAGCACTTACTACATAAAGAGAAGGTAATACAAGTATTATGATTATAAACAAATGCTTTGGAAACAGCCAATAAAAGTGGCCTGTTTGTGAGGCCCGAAGTCTTACATTTTACAACTTAGTCTGTAAGAACAACAGCATAGCTGCTTTTAACAGACTATGAAGAGGTGCTAACCGAGCACAGTATCTACTTCAGCCCTATGGTCGAGACACCGAGTCCTAGGCTTTTATTTGCAATTTTAGTAAAGCTTCTTAGTAGAGGCCACGTGCACGCTACAGTCCCCCCACTGAATTCGCAGTGTTCTGCCTGAACCTGAGTAAGACGTGGGCACAGCTCCAGCACTCTGGGGTTCAGCCCCTCACAGGCCCCAAATCCACTCCCTTCCCTCTGCTGGTACCAGTCAGGAAGAAGCCCGTGCCCTGACATCAAAATTAGTGTCCTTCAAAACTGTGTAAGAAGTTCCAGTAACTTAGTAACTATTTTTACAGAAAGATTTACTTAAAAAACATTTCCTCAAGTAAAAGGAATCACAGAGAAAAAGCTTCTGATGTTCTAATAGCCCCCACCATAGACTACATGTCAGTTTCCAGTTTTAACTTCGTCATGCCAAACATCTGGAGATGTCAGACATCTGGAGACGCAGATGAAGAGAAGACAGCCTGGGTGCAAAGGCTAGACTCACACGCAGCCCTAGTGCCTTCACTCACGAACTGAGGGACGGCAGGAAGCCGCTTAACCTTTCTGAGTTTCAAGTTCTCTCTATGTACAATAGATGTATCACATAAAGGTCAATGAGAAAATATATGTACCTCACATAATGGCACCTATCCTAAAAGAAAGACCCAATAAATTTTACTATGATTTCCTAAAATGCAAATACTATGTATAAAATACTATAATCCAAATATTAATATGTATACTTTTTTTCTCATGGAAAGAGGATCACATATATCTTTCTTCATAATTTCTCATTTTTCTACGGTGTATGTGTGTACACACAGCCACATACAGTGTTCACACACATCTACAAAAGCATATACCATTATATTCATATGTCCTGTGTAACCAGGGGAAAAGGGTTTATACGTAAGTTATGAGGATAGTTCCTATTACATAGAAATATGTCATTTTATATTGGAATTGTACAAGCTACTGAAATGCTCTGAAAAGAAAGAGATTTATCGCCACTCAGCACTTGGTATGATTTACATCTAGGTGTCTTTTAAGAGAGAGTAAATAGGATAGACTTCGGTACCGAGTGGCGCTGTTGCTGTAACACTACCTAACCATGTGCTTCAGAAGCTCTCAGAACTGGTTTGTAAGAAGGTTTGGGGAAGTTTGGACTTTCCTCCTAGAGAAAAAGCTCAGAATAGAATTAGCTAAGCTTGGTGAGGGAGTCTGGTCGGGGCTCAGAAGTCTGGAACGTTGATAAAAACGCAGATAGGGAAGAGCAGACTTAGGAAGTTTCGCTGGGGACCAAGTATTCCGTTGGCTACTGGACTCGAGATCATGGGTGTGATGCTGTCGCCGAAAACTTGTCTGTATTGTGGTGGTTTTCTGAGACTTTACCTGAGAGTGAAATTAAGGACAGACTAATCAAGCTGGTGGAGGAAATCCCAAGGCGGTCCAACACTCAGGTACCAGTATGCATATTTGGGGGCCATCAGCCAGCTTTACAGGAAGCCAAGAAAACACAGCTTAATGATTTAACAAGTTTTGAGCTTAGCCGGGAAATAAGTTTTGGTGAAATCGGGGCAGAGGAGATCCTAGTTTCTGAAATCACAAGCATTACAGAGAAGTCAAGTGTTTTCAGTCAGGTCCATAGGAAATATGGCTTAATATATGAAAAATCAGGAAGTTTCCTGATGAAAGCTTAAAGTGGCAAAATTAAAAGACCCTCCTTTGAGCAAAGATCTCAAGGGCGAGAGTGGTCCCCTCGCAGTTGGTCCAGGGTGTGAAGCCGTCTGGACTCTGAGAGGCCTCTGTAGCAGCAGTTAAAGGGCCCTGACTACTGCTCAAGCTGCCAGCAGACCTTGGCATGACCAATTCTGCTGAATTTATAGGCATGAACAATGAAGAGCTGTGGGGTCAAGAAGGAGGCTGGGCTACGTACTCCTGAGACAGCAGTGCATGAATCTGTAAGAATGAAGGTGAAAGCAAAGCAGAAACCCCAGAAAGTGGGTCCAGGAATGTGGAGCATCATGGGAAGGCAAAGGAGTGAACAAAGCCAGCCCAAGAGAGGGGTCCTGAGAGCTGCTACCACCTGCAGTGCCACGGGGTGGGACTGCTCAATCCCTCCGTGGCTCCCACCTGGCCACGGCTTTCCCAGGTGTAGACAGGAACCACGGGCTTAATGTTTGTGTGCTGGAATTTGGCTTTGCTTGGGCCCCCTGGTGTCTGTTGCCCGTACCTTCTTTCAGAATGGAATGTTTACCCCGTGTCACTGTATGTTAGGAATATTTAACTTTCTTTTTGGTGTTTACAGGGACTCAACAGTTAAACGTTGCTCTTTTCAGCAATGCTAACGCTGTTATGTCTTCGGCAGCGCTTAGAGATGGGCTAACTACATTTTACATAAAGGGATGTGAATGCGCTTTTGGGGACTCCCGGGAGGAATGTTACTGGCTGTATCTAGATGTCCTTCAGGAGCCTCACATGCTCCTAGCTGAATTTCGGGACGATGAATAGGTTCTGGGCACTTACAGCTGACTTGCTAGTAGGAGACAAGGTCTTGTCAAAAGCGGTGGGTCCCTCTGGGCGTGGCCTGGAAGGGCTTAACTCCCACCCCAGCTCCTGCGCGCTCCCTGCGTCCTGGGTACCAGGACGGCAGCTTCCCCTGCTCAGACTTGACAGCAGCCGCGCCGCCCTGGAGCCTCCTCTCAAGTGTGAGCCAGAACAAACCTCTAAGGAGCGAGGCCTGGCGCTGTGTGTCGGGGACAAGGTCGCGGCTAACGCAGCGGCTCTGCAACACGGGAGCACCCACGAAGCCCCGCCGGCCGCAGGAGGGGCTCGCAGAGCAAAGAGGAAGACATTTTCACCTCCAAAGACCCCGAGAGCCAGACCTTCCTCGTGTTTTACCCTTGAATCCTACTCTGAGCCTGGGACGGTGGAGGTGCTCGGTGACTATGTCTCCGAATAATCACTACATGCATGTAACCTGCTTGATGGATAAGGGTAACAGCTTTCGAGGTTTCTGTTTGGTTTGTTAACAAAATAAGCCAGACAAGCCATGGTAAAGTGAATATATTCAGGATGAGACAAGAACGTAGCAAGGTGGAGAGCATTATAGGGTTATGACAATACACAACTTTTCATGAAATCAGAGAGTGTCTCTTTTTAAAAATGAAGACAGTGTCACGTAGTAAACATATTGAACCAATTTTCTTATAAGTTTTGGAAATAAATTCATCTCTTCACTGTGAAAGAGCATGAAATATTTTAATTCCCAACTGGCTGCGTTTTCTTTTTTAGAAAATAAAGTGCACTGTAATGAGCAGTGACAGAAACATCTCCTCCCTCTCCTGTCCTACTTGTCTCGTTGTGAGCCTGAGGATGAGGCCGGGAGCCCAGAGCGGGCTCAGGACGGCAGCGCTGACCCCGTGTGTCCACCGCACCCGGAGACCCTTCCGCACTGCGAGCTGGCTCCTCGGCCAGGATGGGCTCCCTGTGTGAGACCACGCGGCCCGGAGAAGCCTGACAACAGGACTGCACCCTGGGTGTTCCCAGCTCGTGAGTTTTGATTTTGACACAGTGTACCAAGGGAAGAGTCGAGGAAATAATAAGTCAGAGGAAACAGAAGAGATGAAAGCTGAAGAGAGATAACCATTTCCAAAGCAGGTCCCATGTTCAAAGTTAACTCCTGAAAAGATGGCGGCCACAACAAAGGCGCTGAGCTGCTATTACTTTGGCTTATGCTAATTCTCACAGCTACCGAAAGGTTGAAAGAATTTCCTGTCAAACTTCTAAAAGTGCGTCACCCCGACGCAGCCCTCCTGCAGGAGTGAGCGTACTGCGTTACATAAGACAATGCAAGATTTCTCTAAAAATGCAACGACGGTGCTCTGCTGCTGCTCACGCCGCTCCTCCCGCGCACAGGGCTTCCCACCGTCACGGCTGGTCCCGAAGACGAGGCTCCCGCGGTTGCCAGAAACCTCGTGGCCCCGGCCCAGACCGAGCCCTGAGCCCTGCGGCGGCGTGAACGCACGTGACGTGAAGCCCCAAACACAGGCCGAGCAGGCCGCTGACCCCACGTCTTCACACCAGCAAGGCCGTCTCCCGTGAGCGCTTCCCACAGACCGAGCCTCCCCCGGGACACCCTCCTCCGTCCCCGAGGCCCAAGTCTTACGCTTCTCTTACGTCACGTCCCCCGTCCGAAGGCCTTGACCACTGGGCCGCCCTCGGGGCCAGGCGTACGCTGTCCCCGTGCACGGTTCTCTCTGCTCCCGGGCCCTTCCCCAGTGGTGCGTCCACTGTGCACGTGGCAGGACGCAGACTCCAGCTGGACTCTGCGCTCTAGACCAGCAGGCACCACGTCCATAATGTGACTGCGCGGTCAGTACTAGGTGCCTGCTGGAGTGACCATGATTTTCGAGGGAGAGGTGGAGAACCACAGGCCTTCCCGCATGTACATTCTTGCTTGTTCTAAAAGCAAGAACACTATGATCGTATGTTTATATGAATTTCCTTCTCCAAGATGTTTGAAGGAAACTTTCCGAGAAGAATACTTTGAAAATTACCATTCCGTGATGTTGGCTACATCAAAAGATGGCCCCGGAGGTTAGAGTAAAGGCGCCTCAGTCTACCCTGCGTCTGCTCACACGGACGGCACGGGCTGGCAAGCCAGAGAACGCGCCTCGCTCTCGAGTTCTGCAGTCGGCTTTTGTGACAAAAGCTTCGAACGAGAAATGTCCCCTCCTCCGTTCTATCCATGCTATCGGGAAGACTAGGTATAATAAGCACGTGTTGCCTAAGTAATAAGCATAAAGTTAATAGTTAAATTATATATCAGTGTTTCCTACTTAATCCAAGAGTTCTTAATATACAAAAACTAACCTGAAACGTTGTGTGCACCCTTCCGGCTTCGTCACTCTTGAGGCAGAAGCGCGCGCCGGTGCACAGCGTGGAGCCACATGCACCTGCCGTCCCTGCGGGGCGCAGTCCTTCGCTCGGGGCTCGCTGCTCCTTCCCGGGAGACACCCGCACGTGCGGCTGGCCACCTCCCACAGGGACAGCGCAGAAAGGGGCCAACCCCGTGCTCGGGTGCAGCTATGCGGAGGCTTAAGGAAAAGGGTTTCACTGGCTAGAACGGATTTTCACAGCACTGGTATGAAGCTCACAGCTGTGTGAAAGAACAGCACACCGTAGTTGACATGTAGCAGTGCATGACCGACAGTGGGCCTGGAAAAGGATCTCCTCTTATTCTCAAACCGACTTAGGATGTGGAAACCATTCTGCCTCTCAGTGTCTTCTGCCATCTGTGAGGTAAACTGGACTTTACATTTTAGATGGTAGAGTTTCCACGTATCCCAAATATGTCTCCAACCTGTTACACTTACTTGATATGTTACATGCTTGCATGATACATCTTACACGGAGAGCTGGTCTGTTACAGTGAATAAACACTTCAATGAAGAGAGGATGAGGAGTCTGACTTGGAAGTCTTATCTTCACCAGTGTAGCCCTAGTCTGTGCTGCATACTACAATTAATAAACCAATTTTCACACGTTATTCTCGGTTAAGGCTCATACTCTATTCAAATTGTCTTAGTTTTTATATAATATCTTCTTTCTGGTCTAGGATACAAAATATATTGTATAGGAAGCCAACTGGAATTTCATAAAATTCCACGATGAAATGATGCAGAATAATTATAATAACAATGAAATGTGTATATTCCTACATTTTGGCATAAAGGAAACATGACCAAAAACAAAATGGTGAAAAACTAAGCTTTTGTGCAAGAACAGCCCACGGATGAGCCGCAGTCCCCGGAAGCACGTGCTGCGGTACAAGCGAACAGCCCCACGCCAGCCCCGCGGCTGGGCTAGCCGCACTCGGGGAGCCCTCAGGCCCGCACCCCGCTTCCCGTTGGCCAGGCCTGCGCCTCCCGCCGGCTGCTCCCGCCGGCCGCCCGCGGACGGGCCCTGCAGCCCGGCGCTCTGACCCCGAACTCCTCGCTCCCCTTCCGACCAGCCCGCCGGGAACGCGCCTGGGAGGGTCCGCGCCGCGCACGCTCGGCCCGCGGTGATGTCCACGCCTCCTGGCCGCGCTGGCCGCGGACTGCACACGCACGGGCAGTGGGGTCCCCTCGGGCCCCTGCACCAGCTCCAGTTTCCCCACGGCCTAGCGGCGTTAGTCTCGCCCGGCCTCGGCCCGGACCTCCGGGCCTCCGGGCCTCCGGGCCTCCGGGCCTCCGGGCGGCCGGCAGCGGCTCTCCTCTCGCGCCGGCGTCGCGGGGTCCGCCCGGGCCTCCGGCCGTCTCCTCCGCCACGGGGGCTGCGCGCCTGCCAGGAAGCGCGTCCCTCCCGTCACCGCCGACTCTCCCGCCGGCCGCCCCTTCTCCTCCTGCGCGTGTGGGGTCCCCAAGCACCCCGCTCTTTCCCACCACATGCCAACCACACTGACACACACGTTCTCTGAGGTGGCAAAGTCATCCTGGGGTACGAGCCACAACCTTGGACTTTGCTTTTATCCTTTTCACAATTTAGTTAATACATTTTATGCCTGGTTTTGCCTGTTCAGATAGCAGGCGTGTCTGTGTCGCCAGAGGCCGCGCCGCGGCCCTGCAGCGAGGCCGGCTCCCTCGTCTGCCGACTGCCGTCCTCACCCCGGCTGCGTGCAGGCCCTGCGCTCGCACACGGTCTCCTCCGGGCCGTCCAGGCTCTCTCATTTCTCTACACGAAAATTCATGTTGAGCCCAAAACGCATCTTTGATCCAATCTTACTCAGTACAGCTGCTGCTGACGCCCACAAAGCAAAGCGCAGCTCCTTTATCTCGGTCTTAGAGACCCCCGGAATCAGACTGTACCTACAAGTTCAAAGATGCTAAGTACTCACTAGGCATCTTTGGGAAAATCGATCATCTCTGAAACTGTTTTCTTCACTGAGATAACTGCTAAGTTTGTAAGTTATTGTAAGATTACGTGATGTGTAGGAAATAGAAATTTTTATCGCTGCTATAGTTTCCATCATTGTCAGTATAAACAGTAAGTGCACCGAATAGGACTTTAATTTTATTTCTTGCGAGAGACAGTGGAGCTTTTGTCTCCTAAGATGCCAACACTTTTTAGCTGGACACAAAGCCACCAAGCTAGAGACTATATATGTATCTTGGATACACCACTGAGTATGCTTTAGCAAATTACATGTGAGCTGAAATGATAGTCCAACATTTGAGTTACACCCCTAACACGAAGGAGCTCGCCCACCGCCGACCGACACCGCTGTGTCTCTGTCTGGCTGGGACTGGAGCAGCTATCTTGAACTCCAGAGGGCAGTGACCCAGGGTGGTAGACCAGCAAGCCAGAAAAAGCCCCCATCTTCAGCAACACAGAGTCACCACAGGACCCTGGGACCATCAAGTCAGGCTCAGACACGGGACAGAAGTGAAGGTCTCATTCAAGCTGCTCTGAATCTCTCCATTAAGATGCTCGCACCCAACCCTGTGCCGTAACCAGTACCTCCCGTGTTACATGTGACTCTCATCACACACACGGCTTGTCCTTTTCTCAACAATCTACTGTGGGTTTACTCTTCATATACTTGAACACAAAGAAAATATAAAGCACATCCTCTAGGATGAGACCCTTTTCTCCACAATGGCTGTGAATTTATTTTTCCCCCTCTGGCACTGCCAGAGACACCTGGCCACAGCAGGCTATTTGTTACCAGTGAAAACCCGGAAGGTCGCCATCACTGCCTGGGCATCGGGACTCTATACTGTGGTTACAAATGGCTTCCCTAATGTCTTTCTCTCTAAACTCTACCTTTCTCTCTTTCTAGAATAGGTACCTTTGGCTTTACCAAAAGACAGTAATGGTAACGTATTTTAACAGACCCGTGTCTATACTGTATCGCCCAGAAAATAAAGATGTCAGTAAGCTTCAGGATTTAAGGGTAGAAAATGGATACACAGAACTTTAGCTTAAAGGAAACAATCCAAGATTTTCTAAAAAGCCACACAGGACGACCCATGAAAGAAGATGACTAGAATATATGAGAGTAAATTAAAGTTCACTGCAGAAAGCTGTGACCTATTGCTACACATGAGAATTTCTATGGAAGGCAACGCTATTTGGGTAAAGAAATTCCCTCTGAGTTCGGCCCATTCACTAACTTAATAAATGTTCACTGACCATGAATGGGCATCTTTGTGGACACACTTAAAGCATAATGCCAAGTTCTAGTCAAAACCATCTCCACAGATTCTTTCTTTCTTGCTGAATTTGCCTAGTCAGCGAAAGACAGCAAAAATCACTTCCTTTGTGTCGACACTCCGAGCTGCTTATTGTCCCAGTTCACTGGTGCCAACTCCAGCTGCTGATTTAAGACACACTTGAATAGTGTAGAAAAACCAACCACCTCGGAATACATGTAGCAAAAGCATCAGTCTTGAGTCTCAAACTTGTGCTCAGCTGGGCACACGGTCCTCCTTTCTGGCAAGTAGCATTTTTGACACATAAAATATTAAATCCAGAGCAAATAAAGCTTTCCTCCTCTTATGACCTCCTTCTGGCCGGTACAGTGGAAGACGGAAGATACTTGACTGTAGGCAAAGGTCCCCAGAAGGTGGAATCCACAGGGAGACCCAGGGTCCTAAATCTCTACTGGGCTCCTCCCTCTTACTGCCTCCAATTACAGACCAGGGTTGAAATCTATAAATAAAAATGAGTCAAATTCTTTTTTTTTTTTTTTTTTTTTTGAGACAGGGTCTCGCTTTGTAGTTCAGGCTGGCCCTGAGCTCACTGTGTAGCCCAGGCAAGCCTCGAGCTCAGCAGTCCTCCTGCCTCTGCCTCCCGAGTGCTGGGATGACAGGCGTGAGCCATCGTACCAAGCACTGTGCTGTGTGGTTACTGGGACTGAACTCAGGACCTTGCGCTTGCCAGGCAGACGACAGAACCACTGAGTTAAATCTCTGGCCTGGGTCAAATTCTTAAAGTAGCTGTCCTTTGGCAATTTAAAAAGAATAAAACTTTATAATATTGCATAGTACTGAGGAGAGGGCTTTTCTAAAAACAGAAGCTCATCAGTTTCTACTGTAGTAATGATCCTGATAACTTCCTGTGAGAAACTAGAAGAAACATCACTGAACTCCTTGCACTTTTGGGCCTTGAGTTCAAATCTATTGAGCCAGTGTTTCCCGTGTCTTTAAAACTTTAGCTGGTGAGAAGGCAGATGCTGGAGAAAGTGGTAGATAACTGGAAAGCTAGTCCACTCATGCTCATAAATTATTACTGTTTCCTACCTACAATTCCCGCATCAAAACTCAGCACAAGAGTCGAGGCCCCGCCACAGCCTCTAGTTCCTGTGTTTTCTTCAGTCAGGCAGCCCGACCATCTTCCCGGCTCTCATTTTCACCACTTCACAGAGACACCCCAGCTCCCCCTCCCGGGACTGTGCCACTTTTCAATACCCTTTTTATTTCTGTGACTTGAATCATAAATCTGCCTTCAGGACGCAGCCAGAGCCTGGCTCTTTGCGTGGCCTCTGCCTAGACCAGCTGTGTGGTCCTTGGCCTTGGCAAATGCCTACGACCCAAAGTGCTCTCTACCGGACGCATGACTGATGCCTATATTTAGGCCTAGTGTTAACAGCCTACATGTAGCAGCTGCTCAGTAAATATTTACTGTTGATCACGACGCTTAGCAGTGGTTCCCATGGGCACCAAAGGGTGGAAATGACAAAACCAGTTACAAGTACGGAACAAGTCCATGACCCGCACATGGCAGAAATAGACGCAGACTGGATGGCAGACGGGTGAAGGGGAGGAGGATGGGCATCAGTGCAGAGGTGGGGCCATTAAAATCGCTCACGCTCTCTACTCTCATTCTTTCCTGATATTCCCAGAATACGGTGAGGAGTCACTGACATCTGGATTTATTATGGTTTTACTAAACAAGATAATGATGACACCAACCTGAAAATGCCGGTTACAAATGGGTTGGCACGGAACAGTTGACAGACATGTCTCCAGGCTCCAGTGTTTTCTGTGCACTTCTCATGTATTTAAAAAAGCCAGACTTCAGCCCGGGCCTCGCATCGCTGACCCGGCCTCCCTCCCAAGCTCGCGGGGTGCGTGCTTTCGGGGTGGACAAGCCGGGGCCCCTCGCCTTGCTCTGCCGCCCAGCGTGGAAAGTCTCTGGATTTCAACACTCCCCAGCCTGTGCGCACAAACACACCCAAAATGCTGAGGGTCGCCGCTTTCCCCTGCAGTTTCTCCCCTACAGCCGGCAGCAGGGCAGCTTCCTTGTGGGAAGCTCAATCCTCGCCAGCGGGACCTCGGAACCACCCTGAGGGTCTGAGGACCTCGGGCAGAGACTCTGCAGCATGGCACTGCTAGACATTCGGCACCGCGGGTCATTCTGCCCAGAGGCAGATTTTAAACACTGGTCTGTATCACACTGTTTCGGCTTCTCAAGGGTTTCAGCCTGAATGACGTTTTCCTCAGGTTTTGCCTTACTGAAGAATCTTCATTAAATTACCCAGCGGTTAATGTTAGTTTCCATCTCTCCTCAGCTCAGATCTTTACACAGACCCATGCGGCTGATCCCCCGGTCTGCAGACTCCAGGGTCAAAGAGCTGCTGTTGTGGAGGAGATGTCACTTCAGCATCTCATCCTTCTGCACCTAACATTAGTCATGACTGAAACTGAGGTGTAGGACTTCTTGGGGTATTTTTTATTATTTTTTGGGGGGTGGTACTGGGAATTGAACTCAGGCCCTTGTGCTTATAAGTTTGGTGCGGTAGCACTTGAGTTAAATCCCCAGCCCCCCACCACTGGTTTTCTTTTTTGAGACAAGGTCTTGCTTTGTAGTTCAGGATGGCCCTGTGCTCACCGTGTAGCCCAGGCAAGCCTTGAACTCAGCAATCCTCTTGCCTCTGCCTCCCGCGTGCTGGGGTTACAGGCGTGAGCCACCACGCCCGGCACTGTGGTATGTGATACTGATTGCTGGTGGGTGTGAGTCACCACACCCAGTACTATGGTATGTGGTTACTGGGGATCAAACTCAGGACTTTTATGTTTGCTAGGCAGGCGCTGGAACCACTGAGCTAAATCTCTGGCCCTATCTTTTTTTTTTTTTTAGAACACAGGCACAGAAACTTGTCACTTTTATTTAGGTAACAAAGTATCTCCGAATTATATTTAAAAATAAATCCTAGTTAAAATCGTTTCTGTAAAAAATTTTAGCACACTCTTCACAAATTATGAGAAGAAAATACACATAGTTTTATATCTCAAACTTTTTTCCTACCATAGACATTTTTGTCTTTCATTGTCTCTCAGTTGTCTACAATTTCCAACTTATACCTATATTTAATACTGCTTAAATCTGCTAAAGACATTAACTGATTGCTTTCCTAAATCTAAGGATTATATAGTTTTAGTATAAATATATATCACATATTTTTGTAAAATTTTGACAAAATCAAATAAGCATGCCTTATTTTAAGTCCGTGCTCCTTTCACTGTTTATAAAATCTGATTTCGATCAAAAATTCTTGGTTGTTGCTCTTTATGTACAATAGCCTCCTTCTGAACTGTCATTCGCTTTTTGTTACATAAGAAGCAACAGAAAAAGCAAGAAATTACGCTAGCCTTCATTTTTGCTTCTGACACTGCAAAATAACGTGAGTTTGTTTTAAGATGTTTAAGATGTTTCATATGAAGCTCAGTGCACACACATAGCTGAGCCCCTTGGGGGCGTCACGTCGGGAGGCGCAGGCGCGGCTCACGCTCGGCCCCTGCACCACTGCACACGACGCCCCTCGCAATTTCCGGGTCTCCCTCAAAGGCAGGTGTCTGCTTCCTGCATTGCCTCAAAATTGAGTTTTGGAAACTGTCACGTGGCACCAAATGATGGTAACTAAAAACAAATCTGGTAATGCTGTTTTTAAGAAAACAATGTGTAATCAAACTTACAGGTATGTTTCGTAAATTAACTCTGAGCAATTCTGAAAGAGCCAGGCAGGGGTTTGGGGCAATGGGAAAGTGGCGGGCATTGAAGACAACCTTCAGGCACGGTCATGATGCGGGTACCACTCATTTACCTGTCCTTGTTCTGGAATATTGTTTAAAGTGACAGTCTGAGAAATTAAATTATTCTTTTGAAAAGGAATACCATTCTTAAAAGAAGGATCTTACTCCTTTAAAGCATCACTGTCAAAGTAAGTGTTTTGTTTGAAAGTAGTTCTCCTTATCAATAAAAACAAAAAATCTTGAAAACAAAATATTTGCTCTCAAGCTTTTTAATCATTAACTGAAGATAAAATACTCTGAGACACTAAAAAAATAAAACAACCCCAAATGTAATAAAAACACATCAAGAACCAAACTATAATTCTGAGTTGCACCGTTTATCTTGCTGCTTGACACCAAAGTGACACGTTTGCCACTGTAGTCCCAGGGCTTGTCTAGACCTTCACTACACTGCGGGCACAGAAATATGGGCACACATTTCTGGAGAATTGACATTTTGCACAACACAGCCAATATTTTCATTTATACAGAGAACAGGAAGTGTTCAAAAGGGTATGCGTTTCAAATTGTTGCAGGTTATCTGTGAGGAAGTTTCTGCAGGTAAAGTATGTTTATATTTAACTAACAGTACCGTGTCAGTGTATTTCAAATCATGACAAAAACTTCTCTCTGGTCATGTTGCCTGTGACAAATTACCATGATGTTGCATGCTTAATGCAAGATGTCAACACTAGGCAGAAGTCATACCTACTGAAAAGAAGGTATAACTCCATGCTTTTACGAATTTAATTCCTGCAAAATATAACTTCCCCTTGAAACTAGTTTTCAAAAGGAAACATAAACCAAATAAAAGCTGTATAGAGAACCATTCTGGTTAGAAGCTTCCTTGGATAACCTTGGTAAAGCTCTGGGTACACAGAGGCAGACCGAGCAGGATAAAGAGAGGAGGTGGTCAGCAAGCTCACCTGGCCTCCAATCCTACGTGTGAGAAACAATCCCCAACAAAGGACTTGTTGATCTCCAATCTCTTATGTCTTTATCTAGAAAAGATCATTTTAAACCATTTCAAGAGAATATATGATTGGTATCCTGTCAATTTAGTCAATTTGGAATTATATGCTTATCATTAGCAATTAAATTTTGCTCCAAAGGCTTAATTAAAAAAAAAAAAAGCTTTTTGGAAGTACTGGGACCTGAATTCAGGGAATATTGAGCTACAACCCCAGTCCTTTGCATTTTTATTTTGAGATAGGGTCCTGTGAATTCCACCCCCCAACTCCCATACCTGTCTTAAATTTTGAATCCTCCTGAGTATCCAGGATTATAGGCATTTTATCACCACACCCAGTTACTAAAATCTTTCTTCTTTTTTATGATTCAGTCTTCCACCAAAGTGTAGTAACTGTTTAATAGCAAAAACAAATGTTACCATGATGTTTGAATTTTTTTACCAAATGTATAAGAGTATTTACAGAACCAACACATTAATAGCTCTAGCTTCAGTTTTCACACAAGAAAAAAAGTGGAAACAAATGAGCAAAATGAATTCAGGAAGACAGCCATTTATCTGTAAAGGAGCCCGCGTCCGCAGCATGAGGGAGGCACGGTCCGCAGCTGCGTGGGGGGTGTGCCCGCCGTGGGCAGCCTCCTGCGCAGGCTCAGGGCGGCTCGGGCACCCAAGAGGCCCCGGGCTGCTTTGTGTCTGGGTCTTAAGGTCCCTCCGGACCCTGCTCCCTGCCTCAGGGCAGCAACAGTCAAGAGTGCTTCGGAGCTTATCAGCCACTGGAGAAAGGGGGATTCTGTTCTTTAAACCTCAATTGGTGTCAAACGGGTTTGATTTTAAAATCTTTTTAAGTATTGACACAAAATAACAGAACTTAAGCTGAACCTCGGGTTTTTTGTTTACTAAATAATGACAAACTGAACCTCATTCTTCTGACAACTGAAATCACAACTCTAGGCTTCCTAAATCTAATCTCCCCCAAATAAAAGTTTTTATTTTACTCATATTCCATTAAAAAAATGTGGACCAAATAAAGGCTGTTACTATGAAGCATTTGGGTTGTAAAAATTGTCTCTATTAAGATGAGGTGGATAAAACAAATACTTAGAGATCCCTTTGCCAAAGGAACTGACAAAAGTCGCTGCAGGAGAAGCGTTCAGAGGAAGCTTTATACGCCCTATGGCGAGACCGCTCGACTTCGTGCATGCTCTGTCATCCATACCTAATCTGAAATTAGACAAACTGCACCTCACCTAAAATGCACCGTGGTTCCCACCCACCCTCCGCACTGGCAGGCTGGCGGCTTTCTACCTCCTGCCCACAGGGCCTGGGCCCCTTCGCCGGAGGGTCACGAGGCCAGCAGGGACAGCGCCGTGAAGAACGTTCCACCGCCATCTACGGCCAGGGCCCCTGGTTCCTGCCTTCTGCTCGGGTCCGAAAGGGAGGTGTTTTATAAGAGCCGGCACGCCGTCCTGGGGGGAGGCATTTTAGTCGCTTCGCTGCTAGAAAGAGTTGGGAAGAAAGAGGCAATTCATCACTCGTTCTGCCTCAGACTTGAGCACAGAGAAAAGATCTGTCAAGTGCACCTGCTCTCACCCCTCTGCATGAGGCCCTGCTTCATTTTGAATAACACATGAATGACAACAGCCAAAAATAGTCCTGACAGATGCCAGACCAGATAAAATGCCAGGAGAGAGGCATAACCATCAGTACTGCCTGGGGAAAGGTTAGATCCTAAAACCGTCTATTTTCTCCATAGCTATATTTAGTAACACAGACCTAAAGAGACTGAACAAAAGGAAAATATGAGATTTGGATATCTGATTAGTTAGGTAAATATACAGAAATCCTCAGCCTTTCTTCTTAACCAGTTTTAACCCTTCTTCAGGAATAAAGTTGATGCTGAAAGGAGTAGACTAAAACTATAATTTTAACATCATTATTTGCTCCGCAGTGGTCAGCATGAGAGGCAGACTGAAACCAGATAGCTGTCTTCTTCCGGATTTCCACGTGTGCGGGGCTCCGCGGGGCTGCTTTATTTTTCCCTAACATGCACTTGACATCCACTGTGGGGAGAAGAAAAGCTCCTTGTGAGAAATTTATTCCAGAGACAAAATCCATCCCATAACAAGAAAAATTCATAAAACAAATACACCAATTACACACTCATGTTGATTCTCAAGCCCACAAAAAAGAGCAGAAAACTCTCACTTTATTATGGTTCTCTGAGACAAATTATTTTTTAAAATAACCTATAGAAGGACACTGGCATTGTCACTGAGAAATATAAAATACAATACACCCTTAACCTAAAAATATAATGTAATGGCTCACAAGATATTTTCAACATAAAGATTACTTGTTCGTTCAAAGCTTAACTGCTTAGTGGTATTATAAAAAATACCAAACATCTTTTCTTAATATCACATGATATAATTCTGTTATATCACAATTTATTCTCAATAAACAGTATTTGTTGTTATTTTTCCCCTATGAAATTCTTTCACAGCCTTTGTTAGGTTTTTTGTTTTTTGTTTATTGCTTTTTAATCACAATGCTCTTACACCTGAAGTCTTGGGCTTCTATCTTCTTTTTATACATATCTAGATTGGGCTATAGGGCTAGAACTATATTACTGTCATGATGAGAATTACATGAGTTTGACAGCAGTAATCTGTAACTTAGCCTACGTGTTCACAGCTACGTCACTGCCAGTTACTGCCATAAACCTGGCTTTCAGCTGTCTGGAAAGCTACCCCTCGGAATACATCGCCACAGGCTCTGTGTTCATCATCCAATCAGCCCTCGGCAGAGGCCACAGGAAATGCTCCGGGTAAGGTGCGGGAGGTCAAGCAGCTCGGACGGAGGGCGCTGAGGTCCAGCCCAAGGCGGGCGGGCTCCCCCCCAGTTTCGCCGTTCCGCAGCCTTCCTGCGTCCCACTTCGAAACCGTACGCGCCAAGTTCCAGGCATGAGAGCCCAGCTGAAGGTGAGCTCCCGAGCTGCGCGGCCCAGCACTGCCGATCTGCCCCGTGCGGAAGGCTTGTGATGCCACGCTCCACCCGCGCCAGCAGGCCGAGAAGCCAGACCGCGTACTGCCTCTGAAGCCAGGCTTTCCCGGAGAGCTTAGAAACCCTTCTTGGGTCGTCTTCTGTGGAGAGTAGGGGGCTCTTGGTTTCCCAATTAACTGAAATGCCAGAGGGACGGGCTGTGATTCGGGTTTCGGCTGCGGCTCTGGAGTGTGTGGCGAACAGAGGACTCCAAGATCCTGAAGCTCTGAGAAGCGCAGAGGCCAAACGGCCCCTTTGGGACGTTCCAAGCTGCTGCCTCAGGAAGAGCCTCCTGACGGGACGAGCCGGGCTTGCGGCCCGTGAGTGTGAAGGGCACCCTGACCCGTCCAGGGGTGGCCGTGATGCCACCCGGGAGGCGGGCCAGGCTGGGCCACCGGCATCCGTGGGTCCCGCGTCAAGTTGAGCCAGGCTTCGGGTCACATTCCCTCGGTGTCTTTTGTCTTCTCCTGTAACGAGCATCACCAAAATAAAAGATCGCCCCATGCTGCCAGGTGTGGCGGCTCACGCCTGTCATCCCAGCACTCGGGAGGCAGAGGCAGGAGGATTGCTGAGTTCCAGGCTTGCCTGGGCTCCATAGTGAGCTCAGGGCCAGCCTGAACTGCAAAGCGAGACCCTGTCTCAAAAAAAAAAAAAAAAAAAAAAATTGCACCATGCTGAACTATCTGAGATTTTTGGTAAGTATGCCAGTGTGGAGAGCCAAAGGGCAACCGCACCCAAAAGATAGCGCTGAGGAAGTAGGTCAAGTGGTCTGAACCACTGAAAAACAAGTCTATATTTAGGCATTGCCTGATCAGCCAGTTCGCTTCCGCTGTATAGCCGCCTATCCCAGAATGCCACGTGTCCTTCAGGCATTGGCTGATGACTATGTATATATATACTGGGAGAGGCCTGTGAAGGGGAGCTTTTTTGGTTTTGCTCGAGCAAAGGATCCTGAATAAAACAGCAGAAAGAAGAGTTCGCGGTCGCGTCTTCCTTGCTGGTCGAGGGGGAAGCGACATGCCAGATCTGCCAAAGCCAAAAGCAGAGTCAGGGCTGAAAGGCCCTGGGGTGTTTTTCCTAAAGAACATGCCGTTTTTAATTGTGTGCCATATCTGTCGTAAATCTGCAGATGCTATTTCCGCACATTCTATTTGAAGAGGACGTGTTTCTCTTCATGGACCAATTT
This sequence comes from Thryonomys swinderianus, assembly GCA_004025085.1. Classification (NCBI taxonomy): domain Eukaryota; kingdom Metazoa; phylum Chordata; class Mammalia; order Rodentia; family Thryonomyidae; genus Thryonomys; species Thryonomys swinderianus. Next base: position 20,110 of record PVIC010017863.1, read on the forward strand.
TACTTCAATGAAGTAAGACGTTGTAACTGTGAGTTCTAGCTAAATGCATAAAAATATAAGCCTTTTAAACTTTACTTTGTACATAAGTACTTGAGTTGCAATTGGCAGTTTTTCAAAGCAGCTAGCCATAGTCTCATACAAATAAAGTCTTTTGAAATTTAAAAGAAAACATTTAAATAACATCTCCTATGCCTACACACCCCTGTTGTTTTGTGGTGCTTTGACAATCATTTAATACATTTTAACACTTGTAGAAAGACGTGTGTGTTAAGAAAGAGAACTCCAGGCAGCACGTTAGTTTCCGTCTCTCAGTGAGCAAGCACTCTGCATTTCTGCCTAGAACACTGGTGGTTTTGCTTAAACAGGAGATGAGAAGTTTCACAGAAGTCAGATCTGCGTGCCACAAAAACTCAAGAGATAATACAGATCTCATGACTTTGTATCAAAGATAAAGTCCATGGAAACCAAAAGACCTGAGAAATAGACCAAATTTTAGCTATATGAGTCAAATTACCACCTTGTATTCTTTTTTTGTTCCTTAGAAACAAGATTTTCCCAACTAATTGCCATGAAGCTTAAAATTTCATGAGTAAAGATCGATTTAATGTATTTTTCATCCCATGAAATGAAGATGCTTTGAACAGGTATGGGACTCATAGCTCATAAATATTACTAGACATTAGATAACCAGTCCCAAGAGAGACGGGACGGACAGAGGCTACAGCGTTCGTCCGTGTACGCTGCTAAGTACGTATCCTGTGATGCTACAGAGGAAGCAGGTAGACTGTCCCTCCGGATCGTGCAAGGAGGCCGCTAACACGCCCACCAGCGAACTCAGAAAGCAGAGGGAGACCGTAGGGAGAAGCGTTGAGCAGACATCTGCTCCCCTCTGTAACACGGCCTGAGCTTGGGCGTATTATGACAGCAGGAAGATCTTAACGCATAACTCATCAGAAGACCCACACTGCCATAGGTCCTCGCTGAACAAAGATACCTGATATGTTCTGAAACTATTTTTTTTTTTTGAGACAGGGTCTCTCTTTGTAGTTCAGGCTGGCCCTGAGCTCAGTATGTAACCCAGGCAAGCCTCGAACTCAGCAGTCCTCCTGCCTCTGCCTCCCGAGTGCTGGGATGGCAGGCGTGAGCCACCACGCCCGGCACTGTGGTATGTGGTATTGATGGCTGGTGGCGTGAGTCTCCACGCCCAGCACTGCATGTGGTTACTGGGATCGAACTCTGGACCTTGTGCTTGCGAGGCAGGCACCGGAACCACTGAGCTAAATCTCCGGCCCTCTAAAACTATTTTTTTGATTCCCCAATAATCCATGATCTGATTACTCTGGAGATAAACCCTAAAACGCACCATGACAGTTAAGCAGTCTGCATATTGCACAGTCGGCTCTTGTCTAAGGCCAAACCGAGCACACCACGAGCCGGACTGTGACAGTTCCACCACCACAAATACCAAAAGCAGGGATGTGACGTCGCACCCGCAGTGACTTCGACCGAAGACATGTTTCCTTACGAGGTGCGTTTCCAGGCCAGCGAGGAGCAGAGGGAACTGGAAGAGGCCCCCTCGGAAATGCACTTGTCCACACGGAGAGCATGTTAACACCCGTGGATCTTTAGAAAACATGAGACCCCACAGAGCGACTTGGAGAGGCCTCTCCAGCCCCCCCGCCTCGGCTCCCGGCTGCCTCCCCCTGACTTCCCGCTGCTCCCAGAGCTAGCGAGGCCAGCACCGTGCCGGGAGGACACTCCTCGCGCTCCCTGACCGCCCCCCGCTCTCAGCCTGGCCGGCGTTCCTCGGGGGGCTCCTCCACCGACCTCTGAGATACCCTCCCCGCGGAGCAGGACACTTACTGTAATTCAAGGGTCTCGTGGAGAAGGAAAGAAATAGCTCTGTGTTTTGTACTACAGATCCCTTTTCTAACATATTTCTTAGTATGTATCAAGCGCATAAGTTACTTTTTGAAACAGTTCACTTCCTTCAATCAAACATAATTCCCGAGTCCTATTAGCTCCTCAGACAAAAGTTCCTTCAGGTAACATTCTCAGCGCGTCATGAGCATGAAGCGTTCGTGGACACCTGTCCTCCCAGAGCTCCCGCCTCGGCAGACGCATCGGCCGCAGCAGACCAGGAAACGGCAGGGAAGGTGAGGAGGTGGCGGCGGCCCCGGGAGGAGGCCGGAGGAGCGAGGCTGCGGGTCCAGGGGAGGCGCCGCACTCGGAAGCGGACCACAGCGGCCCTCGGGAGCGTGGGGACTTGGGCGCGGAGACCTCACAAGTCCGAGAAGGAGCGAAGCAAATGCCCTGGGAAAAAGCACGCGGGTCGGGGGCTGACCCGGAGCGACGCTCCCCTCCCCGCTCCCCTCCGCAGTCTCTCGGTGCAGGACGCCTTTCTAGTTCTTCCTCGGAAAGGCATGGAAGACGCGTTCGGTCAGTCTTCACTCTACACAACGGCACTCGTTGCCCCTTTAATTTGATCCTTCTGTAGCTTCACTCATCGCTCCTCTCAGCTGAGACACTGGGAGGTGGAGAAACAGCTCTGGAAATTGTAAGTTCTCTTCTTGTGCAGCTTTTAATTATAATAAGTTAATCAGGATACAGGATATGCACTAGGTATCACACGACAGGCAGTGAAAACTGGAGCGATTATCATATCAAGAAACTTAAACTTTATTACAATGTGAAGAGATATGGATATTTCCAGAGCAGAAGAGTATACAACTTTTGTGTGATTTTTATAAACCAAGACTATACGAAGTTTTAGGCATGTCCCTAACTGGTAGAAAAACAGATAAAAATAAAGAACAAAATTACATATACAGTCTTAGTAGCTATAATTCAAATATGAATTAACGAGGTATAAGTGAGGGTAGAGAGGGCAAAATTAAAAATGAAAACATGAATGAGACAAATTATTACAGGATTTGAAGGTATAGATTAAAAAAAATGCCCAAGATGGTATTAAAATTTGGTACTATGGTCATTACAAAAATGGTGGTTTTCTTCACAAATATAATGATGTCAAGAAGAAATACAGACTTAAGATAAGAGGAAAGAAGTGGTGAGTTTGGTTGATACATGTTTGCAGTAAGGCCCCAGTGACGAGTCCAGTAGCTATTTCCAAGAGCCAGAGAGAAACACGGACAGGGAGTCTGGCAGCGTATCGTGCGGTTGAGACAGAAATGTGCGAGTTTCCTGCATAGACACTGAATCATGAGAGCAGATGACACGAACACAAGACATAGAAAGGTGGAAAGAAGTAACAGAAATGCACAGGAAGGAGATGCTTGGGGAATGCCAGAGCGAAACAACACGAAGAGAGGTAATGAAGTCAGGCACTGAGCTGCCAACAGAGAGGGGAAGAGCAAGACGGGCATCAGAGGCCCAAGAGGAAAGAGTGGAGAAAGAACGGGCGCCCCGGGGTCTGAGCGGGAGGCAGAAAGGAGAATGGCATCGGGAAGGAGTTTGAGTGACGCCAGCACAGAGACAGGAAGCAAGTGGCCAGGGAACCGGTAAACGGAGGTCATTCTCTCTGGGTGTAGAAAATGAGTCGAATAGGGTAAAACCGAGGGAGCAAGGGAGATGAAGAACACTGGAGACACAACTTCTGCAAATCAGCACTCGACTCTCATTTATGTCTTTTATTCTGAGGGAGGAAGGACAGAAAATACAGGAAGCAAGAACATAGTAGGGCATGGGGATTTTATGACAATGAACATAAGTGTAAAAAGAAGAAAATAACCAATGAGAACTTACTGAATCCCTGCTCTGGTAGGTAATATGGGGGGAGAGAAATGTCTAAGAGGGATTTTCTGACCCGGGCCAGTGCTTTCTACCGTGACCTCCAGAGCGGCAGGCCAGCACAGTGCCACCGCGAGAGAGGTTCCTAAAGAGCAATTCCTGGTTACCCCGACCCGCTGAATCTCAGCCACCGGGAGTGGGACCCCGCAGCCTGTGCTAGCAGTCTTTCTGACCGATTCTAGCGCAACCTGCCATCTGAGAGCCTTCATGCTGAACAGCATGCATACAATACACACACATACATACTATGCACATACATGTACGCCACACACACATGCACACCATGCACATACACATGCACACCACACACACACACACACACACACACACACGCATACACACACAGAGTAAACTTCCCAGAAACAGAAATCCAGAAATATAGTTTTAGAGAACAGGCTGTTTCTGAATGATGAAGTCACACAAAAAATGTTTCAAGACAAAGGAAGAGAGAAAAGAAAGGAAAGAAGAACCCAGAAAACAAAGAGAAAGATGAGGAGGATAGAAAGGGAGGGAGGACGGATCAGTTCTACTACTCAGGAGCCATGTGGTTCTGACGCCAAAAAACCAAACCAGTGAAACAGTACACGCCAAGTAATATTTTCAGAGTAAAAATTAAGAGAAAACCAAATTTGGATTCATGTACACAGAAAGAAAGGTTCACTTCATAAAATCATAATTCTACATATATTTTCATTGGAAAAGTTGTTGTCTTTTAAAAACTGCCTTTGCTTTAAGGATTTTCTTGGTTAATAAGCATTTCCGTGAAATATCATCGGCATTCACTAACATCATATTTCACACATAAAAATCAAATTCAACGCGTGTTGGGGCTGGTCTCACAAACACACTTGTTCACCTAAAAAGAGAATACACATTATTTATGCTGCGCCGTGGAGGAGGCGGGGAGCAGGGTCCATGCCGCCCACCGGTTCCCTGAGGGAGCCGGGCGCAGACGGCGGGCCGCGGGGCGAGGGCGAGAGCAGCGGCCAGCGGCGCCGGCTGCTGGGGAGACCAGGGCGGCCCGAGCAGCCTCTGTCCCTAGCAGCTCCCCGCAGGTCGGGCTGAGCAGAGTCCCCAACGCGGCCGAGCACTCTCCTCCGTTCCCGGGGCAGCGGGAGGCTTCTGCGTGGCTCTCCAGGGACCGCGCCCAGGCTCCCGGCCCCAGGGGCGCAGAGCAAGCGCTGTGGGCTCCGCGGCTCCTGCACCCGCGCCCCGGCCGCGCCTTCCCTCGGCCCTCCCAGGCAGCTGCCGCCCCGAGCCGCGAAGCCGTCCCGGAACGTTCTTCACAACCACCCCAACGGCCACCTCTGACCTGTTCACCAACGCCCGGCCGGCTCCTGATGAGTTTTATCTTCTCGTTTTAGGAGACGGGAAAGATTAAGAATGTCCCGGTCCTGCCAGGAGGCTCCACATCTGCAGTAAGCTCAAAGCAGCCCGAGAACGGCAGGCTGATTTCCTGGCACGCTCCAGCCGGCAATTATCGCGAAGCCCTCCGGATAGATAAGGAGACGGCTTCGTCTTTTAAATAGCATCAGCGGGGAAGCCACACAAATAAATAGCGTGTCGTCTTTGCTAAGTAGTTATAAGGCCTTCTAACAGTCGTTCTCTAACTGCACAGAAAGGTACACTCTTCCACGGCGACTTGACAATGACTTGCTTCAAAAGGAGGACGTTTAAGGATAGAATATCAATGCTGAGCCTGTGTCAGTTACTAACGTTAACAGTGTTTTTCAAACAAAAGATACATTAATCTCCAGAGGGCCAAAATTATATGAGGTTCCATGGGGGGAACTATATAAGCATCGATCTATTCTCTTAAGGAGTTTCCCCTTTTAAGTGATATTTTACAAACCACATTTCAAATATCACTACTTCGCAGGGAAAAAAATGAGGTGCGAAGAGAAAAATTCCTGTGCGAACAAGCAACTCTTGCCAAAAGTGCTAAAATTGTATATTTCAGAAACTTAGGACAAAGTTAATCAAACTTATGGTCCAGGCCCCCAAGTGTTTCTCAAACTGCAATAGTATAAAATACAAATTCTAGGGCCCAGCCCCAGAAGGACAGACCCCGTGCACCTAGGGGTACAGCCAAAGAATCTGGATTTTTAAAAAACTTTCATCTTTATTGGTACATTGTATATACACATCATATCATGATCACACTCGATATTGGGAACTTGTACCAGTATATGACACAATTTAATTCTCATTTCTCCCTTTCCTCTATCCACCCCACGACCCCCACCCCCTAAATACGTAAGTTTTGTTTCCATTTTTTTGTTACTGTCCTATTTTTTCTTTACCCCTCACTACTCACCCTCCACATTTCCCTTTAAAGAATCTATTTTTAATAAGATTTCAGGTCATGTTAACACAATGTACAGACTGCCATCTGAGGAGCGCTGGAATCACGCAGGGCTGTCTGCATTGTGGTGTTTTCTTTTAGATGCACATAGTTTTAGGGATGGGACCGAGGGCTACTGAGGCACCCCAGCCAGACATCTGTCTTTCTCCTTCAGACAGCCCTGGCTTTAAACGCAAGTTTCAGTTATCAATGCTTTCCTCACCTTTTTAGCAGTCCCGGATGAAGGAATGAATGAAGCTGATGTTCGTCAGCACCCGGGGCGGGCGTGGATTTCAAGACGCCCCTGTCAGTGCTCGCATTTCTGAGAGAGCAGGAAGACGGCTGAGCGCCGACAGAGCCGTCCTGCGCCCGAAGCCTGGGGGACAGGCTCTCCCAGCCGGACTCTGCGTCCCCACTGCAGCCCACGCGCGACAGGAGAAATGGAAGGAAACGGGAGCGGTGCACCTATTTTTGGAGCTGGGTCTGCAAAATCTTTTCTTTTCTTTCTTTTTTTTTTTTTTTGAGACAGGCTCTCGCTTTGTAGTTCAGGCTGGCCCTGAGCTCACTATGTAGCCCAGGCAAGCCTCGAACCCAGCAATCTGCCTGTCTCTGCCTCCCAAGTGCTGGGATGACAGGCGTGAGCCACCATGCCCGGCTGCAAAATCATTTTTTTGATTGGCACATTTTATTGGTACACCACAGTGACACCCCACACTGAGAATCTGTACCAGTAAATGACACAACTTAATTCTCGTTCCCCCCTCCCCCACCCACCCTACCTGCCCCCGACCATATACACACAAGCATTTTTTCCTTTTACTTTTTACCATCAATTTTTTTCTTTTTTCATTATTTACCCCTAAATCCCATTACCCTAAAATCTCAATCCCATGGTAGCATTTTGTATACAGAAAAAAAGGGAGGCTCATTCAGCTCGCTGAGATGAGCTGTCACCTCGCAGTGCCCGTGTCCCCGCTGTACAAACAACTGAGGCGCAGACTGTACCACTCAAGTGACAGGAACATCTGGGGGACCCGGGACTCCACCGCACATGTAGGGGCGTGATCTGGGGGCTCCGCGTGTGTGAGGCATAGTACATAGGTAGGAAATATCCGCACCTTGTACTCCATTTTTTAGTGAACATAAAACTCCTTCACAAATACAGTTTACTAACATTTTTAGACACAGTTTAGCCAAAACACAAAGGTGATTAATGTCGTTGCCCTCCTTTCGATGCAAACTGCAACTGCTCAACAGCCCTCCTTGGTAGGAACCAAAACGTGACTCAAGGGGCCAGGGATGCAGCTCAGCGGTTCCGGTGTCTGTCCGGCCAGGGCCAGGTCTGGAGTTCCATCCCTGGTAGCCACACCCCACAGTGCCGGGCGCGGCGGCTCCCGCCTGTCATCCCAGCACTCGGGAGGCAGAGGCAGGAGGACTGCTGAGTTCGAGGCTTGCCTGGCTCCATAGTGAGCTCAGGGCCAGCCTGAACTACAAAGCGAGACCATCTCAAAAAAAAAAAGAAAAGAAAAGTTACTCCAGTCAGTTTTTTGAAATATCTTTCTCACATGTGCATGCTGTCATAAACATTCCTGAGGAGGAAGAGAGGACAGAGCCAGAGGACTCAAGCTATTGCCTTAAGATTATTTACTCCCATATTTTCTTGAATTTTCTACTCTTGAGACAAAATCTACTCTAGAATTCCAGTTTACAGCAGAGGGCTAGCATGGACTTTCAGTTAAATATTGTTTAAAAAGAAGAAACCATTAAAAGCACAAGTTATATATTTAGCACCACTGAGTTCCTTAAAGTCACCATTTCTGTTTTAAAAATTTTATAAAGCTACTATCTGTGCCCCCCGCCACACGGAGCAAAGAAATGACCGGTACGTATGTGCCCTTTTCCTCCAACAGACGGAAAGTCCCCTCACTCGATGTGTGGGACTCAAAGTGCAAACTGGGAGCCAGTTCTGGACCCTGCTCCGACCCGCCGTCCTCCTGTTCCGTGGCACTGAAAGCCTGTCTAACCTCACTTTTTCTTCTATCCAAGAACCACCATGAGCTGATAGAAGTCCTGTCTATCTCATATTATTCGGCACCATGAAAGACTAAGCATTTACTCTCAGACATCGCTGCGATCGGCAGCCCGAGGGCGGCTCGGCAGGGTCTCTAGGCCCAGCTGTCTCTGCCGGGGCTGCTGTCCTGGGTTGAGTTCTGATCTGAAGGTTTTAAAACTACTAACTTTTATGTGTTCAGATCTGCCCTGCATAATGCTTCCACGCAGCGTGGGGAGTCGGCTCGGGTCCCTGACACAGCTCAATTCTTTTCGCTTTCCCTAACCCTCCCATCCCCCCCTCCAGTTTTCAGTCTCTTTCCCTTTACAAAAGACCCATCTCCCTATTTCCCGTTACCTTTTATTTTGCTCTTTAAACTGTGGCCTAGGTTTCTCATATTAAAGAAACCACAAAATAATTAGGCTTGCCTGATTTACTTTACTTAACATCATGGTCTCAAGGTTCACTCATTTTCCTACGAATGACTCAAATTCATTTTCCTCCTGGAGGGGCCCGACTCACACCGGTCCCACCTTTTCTCCATCTAGGCCGCTCCGAAGACTTGGCCCTTGTGAGCTGTGCTGCTGTACTTACGGGTCTGCACGGGTCCCAGCCACATTGTATCTTTAACTGTTTCGGGAAGATACTTAGGAGGGGAGCAGCGCGGGATGGAATTTCTACTTTGGGTTTGGGGAGGCTCCGTCCGAGCTCCGCAGAGCTGGCGGCCGTTTGCGCTGGATCGGCAGAGGGGCGATCTGCTTCGGGGTCCACACTGCTTTGTTCTCTACCTGGGCCTCCCTCACCACCGCTGCTGCCCCCAGAGAGCTGAGCGAAGGGTCCCATCAGGGGACCTAGGATAAAAGCCACTTTTTAAAAACCTTAGATTAGAAGTAATATCCTATCCCCTCTGCAACACTTTTACTTATTAAAAATGATCTACTAAATCCTGTGCACTCTTAAAAGAACAAATCTCAGTAAACGGAGATCACCTTAGAAACTGCCTAGTGAGGTCGTATTTCTGGTTTTACCCCACCCCAAGATTTACATCTCTTCCACATGGAAACTACACCCACCCATTCTCAAGGGGCCTACACATGTTCACACAGTGACATCATCGGCTCAAGACCAGAATCTTATGTAAATCGGGTCCAGGTGGAGACAGTTCACCTCCAGTGCAGGTCCTGGGCACCGTTCCTCATGTGCGTACAGCCAGTTTACAGTGCTGCCACACGGCATGCCCGCGGCACACGCTCCTGCTCACGTGGGAGCTCACAAGAGGCACACAGGAATCGCTGGTCTTAAAGGGCCGAGGGAAGCCTGGCAGAGGTGTGTTAGGGCACCCTGAGCGGGTCTCAAGGCCAGAGAGCCTGGATTCTACTCCCCAGTCATCATCACGCTCCACCTCCTCCTCCTCCTCCTCCTCCTCCTCCTCTTCCTCTTCCTCCTCCTCCTCTCTCACCCTCCTCTTCGCCATTAGTTATAGTATGTATTTGTAGCTGACCAACCTGCCTAGCCGTCTTGGCTGCCAGCTGAATCCCGAGGCCCAAAGAGGCCTCTCAATCCTGCAGGGTCTCTGTTCCCGGGTTCTGTATATATCAACCTTGTAGGACCAGTGGGTCTCCCGTGAGTCCACGCATTCATTTTTATTTGGTAAAAGCTGTACCAACAGCGTCTCCCAGGAAAGCCCTCCCCCCCTCCGTGGGCTGCTACCGGCACAGTTGAGATGTGGCCTGAAGTCTCCAGTGGCTCCACTGTTGACTGGGAGAATCTGAGCTGGATTCTCACGTGTAGCCCAAGGACTTGCTTTCTGAGGTCTTAACTTCAGCTTCAACACCAGGCTTCAGAACCCTGCTTGAAAATCACCCGGTGCTGGAAACGTATCTTCTACCTTCTGTATAACTGCTGGGCACGATGTTGTCAAACCTGTCACTCCATGAACAAGAACCTCTCCTGCGCCTCCTGACAGCATCCGCTTTCCTGCACCTTACCCCCTCAGGGCGCTCCGGGCTCTCGATGACCTGAACATTCTGTAGCCTCTGACTCTGCCTACTACTTGCTGCAGAAGGCGATCCCACAGTTTATGTATTTGTTATTGAAAATATCTCCATCTCCAGGAACCAAAAATCTCTATCTGTTGATATCTGATAGATTCTACGGCTTAAAACATTTATTTTCCTAGTTTCTGTGAATCGTGTATCCAGATGCAAAGCAGCCGGGCACCTTCGGCTCTGGCTGTATGATTCAGCCCGAGACAGCCGCCCCCGTCCTGTAGTCCTCAGGCCCGGTGGGTGGATCCAGCGATGAGGTCACCGCTCACGGCCGCCGTCAGGAGGGGAGGCCTGGGGGAGCAGGCCGGCCGCGGAGGTGGCCTGGACGTGTGTTCGCGTCCCTTACGCTCCCTCCTTCCTCGCCCTCTGCTCTCCTGGCCAGCACGCGTGAGCAGCTCTGCTCGCCCCGCCCCCCCCACGCGCCAGGTGCTCCGGAGCCAGACAACCCCAGACCGAGGTTTCTGGAACCGTCAGTGTTTTGTCTCAGCAACAGCAAACTTCAGTGGATCCTGGACTTGAGCACTTGATTGGTTCCCACTTGGGCACTTGATGGTAAGTCAGTCAATACAGCAGAGACCTTACCTGGGTACACGCCATGGATGATAAGAGGCAGCTGAATCTTCCATAATCTTAATTAATACAGGTTGGCCATTTGTCAGCCTGGTCGTAACTTGAGGGTCCATTCTACCCAGCACACTAGGTCTTTTGTGACTTTGCACACAAGTTCTTAGGGGCTGCAGTCTCTTACCTGAAGACCCACCGAGGGGAGAGAGCGGGGAATTTCTCCCTGACTCACCAGGGCTGGGGTTACATGCAGGTTGGTCTCTTGCAACATGAGCATTTCTAAATGGCGGCTGCTCCTCTCATAATAAGCCAAAGACAGAGCATGTGTACTCAAGAAGAAATGCAGTCTTTCATTCTGCAAACACATTCTGCATCTGTATTTCTATGTACATGCATAGATGTGTGTGTACACAAATATACACATACAGCCTACACTTAAGGCATAAAGATGACATAAGGGCACAAGTGCCATATTGCAGATCATCTCGCAGGTGGCCTGACTCACTCTCTGTGAAGATAAACTGACTTAAAATGTGAAGAATATTTAAAATAGGACAGAGTAACACTACGTAAGTGAGCGCTGTTTATACCATGACCACTGCTTCATCTGGTTAAGCAAGAGACAAAACTCTGTAAAGGTCTGGTGGGAAATATTTCAACCTTTACAATGCACATATATTCTCTGCTGTATGTTCTTTTTTTTTTTTTTTTTTTTTTTTTTTTTTTTTTTTTTTTTTTTTTTTTTTTTTTTTTTTTTTTTGTTCTTTTTTGAGACAGGGTCTTGTTTTGTAGTTCAGGCTGGCTCTGAGCTCCCTATGTAGCCCAGGCAAGCCTGGAACTCAGCAATCCTCCTGCCTCTGCCTCCCTAGTGCTGGGATGACAGGTGTGAGCCACCACACCCGGCACTGTGGTGTGTGGTATTGATCGCTGGTGGGCGTGAGTCTCCATGCCCAGCATTGTATGTGGTTACCGGGGATCAAACTCAGGACCTTGCGCTTGCGAGGCAGGCACCGGAACCACTGAGCTAACCCTCCGGCCCTCTGCTGCACGTTCTTGATGCTCATAGTTTTCAATGTGTGTGTGTGTGTGTGTGTGTGTGTTGTTTTGTTGTTTACAAAGCTTTAAAAATGTAAAACCCACTCTAGGCACTAGAGCTCTACGAAGAGCCCAAGGATCATACTTACCCAATTCTCAATATTAAGATACAAGTCTGAGAGTGACAAGAAAATAGCATCCCATATACTGTAAAGCACACCATCACACGTGCATCAATCTGAACAACACGGTACCGTTGAACGGAGGAGTTTCTCACACCGCGGAGAGACAGCC
>PVIC010017864.1:0-32255 GCA_004025085.1 Thryonomys swinderianus
GCATGCTAATTGCCTTACCCAGAATGTCACCAGGCTGGTTAGAGGAGAGCTGGGGTGTAAACCCAGGAGTCTTTTAGAGCCACCACTATTTAGCAGATCTCCAACTGAGCCCCATCTACCAGAGCAGAAGATACCAACACATCTGCCTTTAATTCCTGAAGACCTTAGTTCTTAGGGTTGGAATTCCTCGTCTAAAAGAGGCTGAAGGAAACAAAAATAAACGTGCCTGGGGGTGGTAGACTGTAGTGATAAAGGCAACTCCAGACACTCCAGCCAGCCTTCTGAAAGCCCAGAAAATTTGGCATTCACTGGATGAGAAATAGGGGTCTTCACACCTCTGTGAGTATCTGCAGGCGTTTTATGGAGAGATGCTTATTGGAACTGAGGTTATTTTTAAATTGATTCTATTGGTACATTTTATACATATATTATGATCACATTCTACATTGAGTTTGTCCCTATATATGACACACCTTGATTCTCATTTTTCCCCATTCCCTGCCCTCCCTTCGCTCCCCATCCCTATATACATAAGCATTGTTTCCTTTTTTTAACCATCAAATTTTTTTCTTTCCCTTCTTTTCTTTCCCCTACCCACCCCCCCCTTACCTTTTCCCTTTGAATATTTTCTATTTCACAATACCTATCATACATTTTGGAACTCATTTACACCTTCATTTTCTCATACCAGAGACATGATATGGTATTTACATGTCCGTGTCCTATTTATTTCACTTATGAGTATGTCCTTAAGGTACATTCATTTGAGTATAAATGACCAATTTGTCATTCTTTATGGCTGAGTGATACTCCATTTTATTTTTTTAAAACCACATTTTTTTTTTTTTTTTGGGTGCGGTACTGGGGATTAAACTCAGGCCTTTGTGCGTCCAAGGTTGGCACAGTACCACTTGAGCTAAATCCCCAGCCCGTAAAAAACCCCACATCTTTATCCAGTTTCCATTTGATAGGCATTTGAGCTGTTTCCAAGATTTAGGTATTATAGCTGAGCTGCTATAAACATGGATGCACATATGTCACTGTGACAAGATGCTTTTAGTTCTTTCATGTATACACCTAACAGGAAGATAGCAGGGTTAAATGGAACCTCTAATCCTAGCTTTTTGAAGAATCTCTATACTGATCTCCACAATGGTTGTACATTGCCACCAGCATGGCCACCAACACTGGAAAAGGGTTTCTTTTTCCCCACAGCTGCGCCATCATTTATTGTTGGTTAATTTCTTGATAGCAGCCATTCTTTCTGGAGTGAGACGGAATCTGTTGTTTTCATTTGCATCTCTCAAATAGCCAGTGATGTTGAACATTTCTTTTTGTTTCTTTGCTGCATTTACTTCTTCATTTGAAAAGTGTCTGTTCATTTCAGATGCCCTTTTTAGTTCTTTGAAACAGGTCTTGCTTTGTAGTTCAGGCTGGCCCTGAACTCACAATGTAGCCCAGGCAAGCCTTGAACTCACAGCAATCCTCCTGCCTCTGTCTCCCAAGTGTTGGGATTACAGGTTTAATGAATCACCACACTGAGCAGATGCCCATGGTTTTTTTTTTTTTTTTTTTTTTGAGACAGGGTCTCGCTTTGTAGTTCAGGCTGGCCCTGAGCTCACTATGTAGCCCAGGCAAGCCTCAAACTTGGCAATCCTCCTGCCTCTGCCTCTCGAGTGCTGGGATTACAGGCGTGAGCCACCACACTCAGCTAGATGCCCATTTTGAATTGGAAAACCAAGGTTATTTCCAAACATTTATTTATTTGGTCTTTAAAAAATTAAATAAGTTTGTGTATATCTAGGGGATTGGTTCTAGGATCCTCCAAGGATATCAAAATCTGCAGATATCTTTATATAAAATGGTGTAGTATTTTTGTCTGTTTGTTTCTGAGACAGGCAGGGCCTGATGACTAGATCACACAGAATCTGTCTGTATCCTGAGGCATTATTTGGCCATATATGAAAGAATGATAATGCTGTGTCATAGATGAACCTTGAACATTTGGGAGCATGGTAGTACACATTGGACTGCTACATATGGGAATTCATTGCTATCCTGTCTCTTTTTCCTTGGCCATAAAGAACCACATACTGCATTTCTATGACACGTCCATAATAGGCAAATTGATTTAGGTACTGCATTAGTTTTCTGTACCTGCTATACTGAATTACCACAAACCGGAAGGCTTTGATTTCTGAATTCATGGCTCTGTCCTTGTGGTCATCCATCCCTTTTTTCTTCTTTTGCAACTAGAGGTTGAATCCAGGACCTTCACACTGAGGTATAGCCCCAGCCCTTTTTTAATTTTCTACTTTAAGACAAAGAGTGTTGCTAAGTTGCTCAGGCTAAGCTCAAATTTGTAATCATCCTGGCTCAGACTCCCAGAGTGCTGGGATTATAAGCATGTGCCACAATGCTGAGTTTGTGCATTCATTCTCTGTCTCTCACTGTCTATCTCAGTGTGCATGTGTGTATATGTGCCTGTCTCCTTGTGTATATGTCTATCTCTGTGTGTCTCTCAGCAGGATTTTACTTTGTTTTCCAGGGTGCCTTCAAGCTTGCAGTCTTCCTGTGTCAGCGTACCAACTAGCTGGGATTATAGCTATGTGCTACCATACACAGCTCATTTTTCTTTGTTTGTGAAGGGTAGTACCTATTTGCTGTTGAGTAGTTTTATGAGTCTGTTTCCTACCTATAGCATTTTGGGAGTCCAATTTTGATTTTTTTTTCCTGTTCAGTGAACTTTTCATTCCAAGTTGACAGTGTTTCTGCTGGTAAAGCATTTCCAAAAGCCTTCTGGATCTACCCAGTATATTAGAAGAGTTATGCCATTAGATGAGATTTTTCCATGTTATAAGATGAATGAAAGGACTCATGAATTGCATGTCTGATTTCTTTGACATTACTGAAGTTTGTCTAGCCATACCATTGCCCTTCCCTCTATAGCATATTTTCTCCCCCCCCTTCCTCCCTCCCTCCCTTCCTGTCTGTCTGTCTGTTTGGGACAGGATCTTGCTTTGTAGATCAGGCTGTCCCTGAACTTGAGGCAGTCCTCCTGCCTCTGCCTTCCAAATGCCAGGATTACAGGCATGAGCCACCATGGCTGGCTTTTTTTTTTTTTTTTTTTTTTTTTTTTTTGAGACAAGGTCTCACTTTGTAGTTCAGGCTGGCTCTGAGCTCACTGTGAAGCCCAGGCAAGCCTTGAACTCAGCAATTAGAACATGTTTTCTTAATGGGATCTCCTAGTTTTAGCATTTTGTTTACTTGCTTGTTTGTTTTTTCCCATCTGAGTAACCTGAAAATTTCCCAAATCAAGTCCAAGTTCTTTTTGCATATTAGTACTCTCAATTTATCTCATTTGTCTCACATTTTACTCTAAGCAACAGGAAGAAACCAGGCTGAAGCCTCAGCACTTTGCTCAGAAATTTACTCAGCCAAATGCATGAGTTCATTGCTTATACTGCCTCCATACAACTGACAGATTCTTCACTTTCTTTAAGGAAAAGTCTGGTTAGCAGTCTTTACCGTTCCTTTTGCAGTTCTGAGAGGAGAACTCAGGACCTTGTGCCTGCAAGGCAAGAATGGTGCCTGCTGACCTAAATTCCCAGGCCCTGCATTCCTGTTCCTACCAACAGCCTGTCAAGGCCATCTAGGCCTTTTCTATTGTGTTTCTCAGACTTCTGACCTCCTTTCATTGACCAGATCCAAAGCCACTGCCACATTTTAGGCACCTCACTCCTCATAACAGAATCTGTGTTAATTAATTTATTTTTTTGTAACTAATTAATACAGATTTGGTTGTTTAAAAGAACAGAAGTTTATTTTCTCCTAATTCTCAAGCAAGAAGTCTGAAATTATATCACTGGGCCAAAATCAAGGCTGTGCTCCTGCTAAAGGCTGTCAAGGAGAATATCTGTTGTATTTTTCAGCTTGTGGCTCTTGGTATTTTTTGTGGTCTCTGTTATAGGGTGAAATCTCTTTCTGCTCCATCTTTACCTCACCTTACCTTTTTTTTGAAATAGAATCTTGTTATGTAGTTCAGCCTGGCCTTGCACTCACTGTGTAGGCTTTGCTGGTCTCAAACTCAAGACAGTTCTCCTATCCCTGCCTCCCAAGTGTTGGCATCACAGGTGTGTACCATCTTGGCCCCCTACCCCCTAACCCTTTTGGACTTTGTGCTTGCCAAGCAGGCAGCCCTCGCATTGTCTTCATGAATGTGGAATTTCCTTCTGTTTCCCTCTCAAGGAGACACACAATGCAGACACACCTGGATAACCCAGGATATTCCCCTTCTTTTGATCCTTAACTTGAGCACATCACCAAAGATGGTTTTCCTTAATAAGGTGACATTTGCAGAGTCTGTGGAGTCAGACCTGATGGATCAGGACTAGTCTACTACAAATTGAGAGTTGATTAGTGGTTGTCTAGGGCCAAGGATACTGTTGGGGGGGGGGGAGTTTCCTTTTGGTATGATGAAAATACCATAAAATTGGTCACAATACTTTTGTATAACTTTGAATATATTAAAAATTATTGAGTGCTATATTTTAAAGTGTGGATTTTATGAACAGTGAATTATGTCAATAAACCTGTTACATATTTTTAATAGAATCAATTTATGTGGACCCCTGAAACTCCCCACCTGATGTCTGATTTCCACCCACCTGCCCCGCAGTTGTGAACTGGTATGAAATTGAAAGTACACAGAGTACTTTGGTCTTGGTAACATCCAGTGTGACCTTTCTCTTGATATTTCTAGGTATCTCGATGTTCCCATAAGCCTAGTGTTGTGTAGTTGTGGGTTTGGAGCATTACAGCCTGACTATTCCCCTTATTGTCTGATGGCTCCATTATTTAATTATGGATTGCAAAATAGTATCTCTCTGGGCCGGAAATTTAGCTCAGTGGTTCCAGCACCTATCTTGCAAGCACAAGGCCCTGAGTTTGATGCAGTAACCACATACAATGCTGGGTGTGGTGACTCATGCCCACCATCAATCAATACTACATACCAAAGTGCCGGGCATGGTGGCTCATGCCTGTAATCCCAGCACTCGGTAGGCAGAGGCAGGAGGATTGCTGAGTTTGAGGTTTATCTGGGCTACATAGTGAGCTGAGGGCCAGCCTGAACTACAAAGCGAGACCCTGTCTCAAAAAAAAAGTATCTCTCCTTTATGCTGACTCTTCTCTTACATCTATAACATGGAATTTTCTGTTAGTAAACTTTTCTCACTCTTCATAGTGATGCACATGTGTAATCCCAGCAGTCTGGGAAGTGGAGATAAGGATCACAAGTTCAAGCCCAGCCTAGATAATTTTCTGAGACTGTCTCAAAATAAAAAGACCTGAGAAGCTGGGCATGGTGGTGCACACTTGTAATCCCAGCATAAGGGAGGCTGACGCAAGAGGGTTGCTGTGAATTCAAAGCCAGTCTAGAATATATTGTGAGTCCAAGGCAACCCTGAACTACTTTTGTGTCAAAAAACAAAGATGTGGGCTCAGTGCTAAAGTGCTTTAGGGACAAAAATAACCAGCAAGTCAGGCTGGCAGGTCTGCCTATAAGCCCAGCACTCTGGGGGCCTGAGACAGGAGGATTGAAAATATGAGCCCTGGGCCAGAGATTTAGCTCACTGGTTCTGGTGCCTGCCTCGCAAGCGCAGGGTCCTGGGTTTGATCTGATAACCACATACAATGTTGGGCATGGTGACTCATGCCCACCAGCAATCAATACCACATACCACAGTGTGGGCATGGTGGCTCACACCTGTAATCCCAGCACTTGGGAGGCAGAGGCAGGAGGTTTGCTGAGTTTGAGGCTTGGCTGAGCTACATAGTGAGCTCAGGGCCAGCCTGAATACAAAGTGAGACCCTGTCTCAGAAAAAAAAAAAAAAAAAAAGAAAAAGGAAATGAAAATAAAATATGAGCCTATTCTGGGCAATTTAGCAAGACTTTATAATGAAAAAGGGCTAAGGATGTAGTTTAGTGAGTTGGACCTAGATCTAGTCCTTAGTTCCGCCAAACAACTACAAAAGCAGCATTTTCTGTGAGAATGTTGTCAGTCTTTCCAGTCCAAAGGCTGCCCCACAGGCCAGGGATGTGTTGCCTTTCAGCAACATTTTAAACTCAGAGTTGTGTATCTGATATATTTCAGTCTGTTTAATTGTGTATAAGTTCCATTCCATACACCCAGTGGGAGATCCTAAGGCCCTCTGTCTCTTGGTGCTCCTTACAAGACCTCTTGTGTTGTATTGTGTTTTGATGACTTCTCTAGTCTTTTCATAGCTTGCTAGAGTAGAGTTTAGGCCCCAGACAGCTTGTTACTATAAAGTTCTTTTTCGAGGGTGAAATGGCATGTAGAACATGCAGTTGTAGGCACTGCTCTGCTTCTTGTTGCTGGACCTTTTTTTGTGAACAGATCTAAGAAATAATATGTGTTTAAAATAAAAAAAGCCCCATAATTTCACAGTGATGTTTCCAATTCAAATTAACCTTACAGGGTTTCCTTTCATTTTAAACATATGCCTATTTTGTTGTTCTGAATATCTTGGTTTCTAGTATCATTAGCATAACTCTTTGCTTTATTCTCAGATATTTTCAGAATAGACAGCTTAATATTAACCACCAGTGGCAAAATATAGTCTAAAGGTTTAAGATTCCTTTGCTGCCCTACCTGTCCTTAAAATATATACCTTGCATTGAGAGCATACAGTTTGGTTCTTGGTTTCCTTTTTTTCCCTCCAAAGGCCATTAAATACTTTTGCCTAGGGCCGGAGGGTTAGCTCAGTGGTTCTGGCGCCGGCCTCGCAAGCGCAAGGACCTGAGTTCGATTCCCGGTAACCACATATAATGCTGGGCGTGGAGACACGCCCACCAACAATCAACACCGCATACCACAATGCCCGATGTGGTGGCTCACGCCTGTAATCCCAGGACTCGGGAGGCAGAAACAGGAGGATTGCTGAGTTCGCGGCGGCTTGCCTGGGCACCATAGTGAGCTCAGGGCCAGCCTGAACTACAAAGTGAGACCCTGTCTCAAAAATAAAAAAAATTAAAAAAAAATAGTTTTTCCTATATGATTATCTCACCACTTGATAAAAAAATCATTTGTTTTGGTTGATTTTGAATTTTTTGTAATTGTACCTTTTCCTCTTGATTCTGTTTTATTTTCTCAGCTGTGAAAATTTTATGTATTTTTCAAAGTGAAGACAGATAACAGTAGATTTAGAAAAGGCTCATTTTTAACCCACTTCCTGTTACTTGTTTACATGTGATTTTGGTTTATCCTTCCAGTGTTTTATGTGGAGATTTAAGTAATTTCTGATTCCTTGGGTCTTATACAAAAAGCAGTGGTTAGTGCAATGTATAGTGGGTGATATTTTTTAAGAAGTACGCACATTTTCCTTTTGCTTTCTCCTTCTTGGTGGTGACTCCATGACATACTATTGAGTCTCTGTGTGAAACTTGTACTGTACACAGCCAGCAAATAAATATTGAGATTCCTGAAGTTTTTCTGTGTTTAGTGTCCATGTTTGGTGCCAGAGATGGAATCCCAGGCTTCATGAGTACTAAGTGCCTGCTGTAACCCTAGCCCCTTGAAGCTTTTGAAAATAGTATTTTTTTCATGCATGGATCGAGAATATCAATAGTATTTGCCTTAACAGAATGTTGTGGGAATGAAAACCATTAATGCATAGGAAGTCTTTATAGCTATGCCTGGCACTTAGGGGATTTGTCATTTAGCCGAGTAAGACTCAGTCTTGGGTACATCTTGGACATTTACATTTTTGATAGTGACCAAAGGGGTTAAAGCAAAGGTAAAGACAGTTACATATTCCTCAGCCCTTTTTCTTTTTCCTCAACCCTTAGCAGACTCAGAGTGCTTTGGCAGGAGTACCATCACCTCCTGTCTGTCTGGACAGGGCCTGGAAATTTTCCCACCTCAGAAAGTCGGGATGCAACATCTCCAGATAGTGAGCAGCCAGGCAGTGAAGGCAGCCCAGCCCAGAGGTCAGGTCCTGGAATCTTCTACAGAAAGGAGCTGTTGTAGCTGATGCAGGCTCAGCTACATGATCCTGTATGATCCTGTATTATCTTGGACAGCCCACCTTGGGAGAATGTAGGAAATGTATTTTACCTCCAGGAAAGCCTCCTGGCTACAGGGAGGCTAACAGTTTCCTGAGCCCCTCTCTTACATACAGCAACTCTCCCATCTTCCTGGTCTGCAGAGCCATACTATAACTCAGTGGCCACCCCTGCTGTAGGCCAAGAATGGCACCAGATTACCTAGCGTGGTTACATCTTTCCATATAGTATTAGGCACTATGCTGCTAGTAGGTCTTGCTAGATCTTACCTCGTGGAAAGGGTTGAGAATATGCTTCTTGAGTTCTGTTTATCATATCTAATATCATTGTAAACCTAGCTTATTCCATCTGAAACCTACTTCCTCCTGTTCTGTGTTTCATGGTAGTAGGGAAAACTTTACAAAATTTTTATAGTATCACAGACCCACAAGACAGTCCAGGGTGTGGTGTGGACTTGCCTAACTTCCAGGTTCTCTTTCCCTCCAGTTTAACTTCCTTGTTTCCATTCTGGAGCTTCGTCTGCCCCCCTGCACCTCTACTGCTTCCCACCCACTGCACTGATGTCTTCTAGGGACCAGCCTTTATCAGGCAGCTGACTATGGAGGCCCTTTACCCTAGGAACATTGTCTTTCCAACTGGAAGTTGATGTGGCCATTGGAAGTCAGGATTGTTGGCAGACTCTCTCAGAGACCCTTTGTTTAGGCAGTTCCTCCAGTCCCTCTGTCTGTCTCTATAACCCTGACAGCAGATCTCCCAGCTTCTCTTTTCTGGTCCTTTCCCCTTTGTGTAACCTTGCTCTGATTTCCCTAAGTAAAAAGTAGTGGTGGGGTAGAGTGGGGAGAAGGGTGGTAGGTATTAAAGGTATAGGCAGTATCCTTTAATTTCCACTCTCATCCAGTCCACATCAGTTTTCTATCCCAAACCCCTTCTGTCTTGTCTGTTTGTGGTCTTGTGGACTCAATACCTTGGTGACTTGAGAAGATAGTTGTGTGGCACAGCAGAATGAAGGCTGCCTTACTGGAAGGATGGGCATTTCCATGAGGATAAAGATGTTCTCTAAAGTAAGATTTAACTCAGGCATCACTTTCTTGACCACAGAACAGATTCACTGTAATGATTTGTCTCCAACACCCAGGAGTAAGTATCCTTGGGTACAGAAAGCACAATTGTTAGAAGGCAGGCCCTCTTAAGTCCTTCCAGAAATAAACATGACACCCTGGACAGAGGGCCTGTGCAGGGAGGGCCTTTACCTGCTGCCTTTGAGTGTTGCTTCCCTGCATCCCTTGCCAGTGCAGACAATAAAGGAGCATGGGTTCCCTGCAGGCATTGCCAGACGCACCCAGTGCAGATTAGTGTGCCCATGCCATGTTAGCGGCAGGCTGGATGAAAAGCGAAAGCACATCCATCCTGCATCTGCTTTGGATAGGCTCCTCAGGCAAGCTCCTTGGCCCTCTGTGATAAGGTTTGAAATGAGTCCCAGCTCACTCAGCTTAGTTGTCTTTCCATGAAGAGTAGAGCAGCTGTCTTTTGCAGGCTGTCTGTGCCCTTTCTTGTGTCTTTGTTTCTGTGTGCCTTTTATTAGCTACAGAGCGAGGCATTGACAACTCTTCTGTGAGAGATGGATTCCAAAGAGGCCAAGCCTGGTGGAGCAGCTGCAGCCATCTTGGTCAGGCCCAGAGCCCAGCAGGAAGAGCCTCAGCTGGGTGGCCAGGCAGGGCGAGGGGGTGGGAGGGGGAGTCACATGGTTGTGCTTCTCCATTCGGGATTAAACTGTTTCCTGTTTTCACTTTTAGGACGAATACCTTTCCCTTGTGGCCAGGCTCATTATCCATTTTCGAGACATTCGTAAGTAAGATTTCACATTTCTGGGTTGTTTACGATTGCTGTAAGAGAAGCCAGCTCTTGAGCTATTTAGTAGATGCTGTCCCAGTGGGCCACGGTGCCTGACTTGGAACATCAGTGTCCATTTGCCTGCTTCTGGGAAGTTCCTTGCTGCATGGCATTGGGTTCTGGATTCCTCTCGCTCTTTTGTTTGTGGCCCAGAACCTAAGCTGAGATCCTGGATCTGGAAAGAAAGGTTGAATAGGGCTGTGAGCCTAGAACCCCACCTCAGGGTCCCTCAGCCTTGGAATAGTTCCCCGAGGCCGGAAGTGGACTCCTGTGTGGCTTGCTGTCCTGTGTCCCTAGGGCTTCTGTGTGTTCAGCGCTGCCAGGAGCAGACATACCCTGTCCTGGTTTCCAGAAGCTCCGGTGGGTGATTCCTTGATGTTGAGGCTCTGAAGTCTATTGCCTTGTTTCTAGGCAGGGTCAGTTCCGTCTTAGCAAATGACCTCTGGTTAAATGTCTTACAAGACTGACTTTCCTATGGAAACATATTTATATAAAACTTTGTTTATTTTGTTTTTTTCTGTTTATGTTTTTATACAGATAACAAGAAATCTCAAGCTTCTGTCAGTGGTAAGAGTTTTTTCTTTTGAGATAAAGTTTTTCCCAACCTCAGACTTGTGACAGCGAGTATAAGTTGGTGCATGCTTCTTCCTGTGTGTAAGTTAACCTGTTTCTAGAGAAGAGTGTTCAGGAGTTCTTTGTCAAGGTAGATGCTAACCAGTTGCACCTCAGTCTCTCCTCTACCCTTTATCTTCTGCAGACTAAAGTTAAACGGTGCCTCTCCATCCTGTTTGAACCAGCAAAAAGATTATAAAAACTCATAGAGCTATTAATTCATTATCTAGAAACTTGAGCTCTCTGGGAGAGAACTGTTGTAATATATTCAGTATAATGATTTCTAGTAGCATGTCTTACAGAGCAGATGTGAGTTCAGATCTTTAAATCACAAAATTTCTTTGCAAAATCAGAAATATTGACATTTTTAATTTCAAGGTTTTGTCACATTGTGGAATTCTGTCAGTTGAGCCCTGATGTGTGCTGCCCAGGACGGGGCTAAGCCAGATCCAGGCTGGCTTCTGTCAGGAAGGGTGTGAGCTGCACTACAGGCTGTGTGTGTCTGTGTGTCCTGCCCTAAACAGGGAGCTGTAAATGATGGGTACCCCTGCCGAAGTCGGTCCTGTCTCAGTGTGTACAGTGATTCTCGGCCTGTCAGGGCTGGGAGTGTCAAGTGCATGTGGCAGGGAATGCCAGAACCCTGTGGCAGTGGAGGGTGGGATCCTTGGCCCTAATTAGTTTTGTGGAAAGGTGACCTAGCCAGGCCACACCTACTTGCAGGCTACTGTTTACTGTTCACCATGAGTGCACCCTAGCCATGAGTGACAATAGCCAGCAGGCTCCCTGTCTGTGATTGTGACTTTGCTAACTGAGCTGGGTCTACTTCCCTGAGGACTTAGTGAGCCTAGTTCGGCCCTCAGCACTGAAGCTGTCTTGCACACCTTGGCATCTCTGGTACTATTTCTTGCTATACAGGTATATTGGAGCAACATCCTGCAAAGACTTGGCAACAGAATAGGGCAGGTGTGTTCCTTGCTCTCATATGGCTCATGTTCTGGCAGCATTGATCAACAAGCATCCCTGGTGCTGGGACGCTGGTTGTCAGCTTTTGGGGGACTCTGAGGGTAAAACATATACATGGGAGGAGGCTTATGCCCTGTGAGCCTCACCTGTAAACCTGTTCAGCCCTGGGTGCTTTGCTCAGTTGCTGCTTGCTTATGTTCCCACAGACCCCATGAACGCACTGCAGAGCCTGACCAGTGGACCTGCAGCAGGAGCAACTGGAATTGGCATGCCTCCTCGGGGGCCAGGACAATCCCTGGGTGGGATGGGTGGCCTTGGTGCCATGGGGCAGCCAATGCCCCTCTCTGGGCAGCCACCCCCTGGGACGTCGGGGATGACTCCTCATGGCATGACTGTGGTATCTACAGCAACTCCACAGAGTGAGTACCACATTCCAAGAGATTGCCACTTTCTTTTTACAACACTGCCTTTTATTCCTTTCCTTATGTTAAAAGCATTGGGAGGGCTGGAGATTTAGCTCAGTGGTTACGGCGCCTACCTGGCAAGTACAAGGTCCCTAGTTTGATCCCCAGTAACCACATACAACATACTGGGCGTGGTGAATCATGCCCACCAGCAATCAGTACCATATACCACAATGCCAGGCGTGGTGGTTTGATACCTATAATTCCAGCTCTCAGGAGGCAGAGGCAGCAGGATTGCTGCAAGTTTGAGGCTAACCTGGGCCACATGGTGAGTTCAGAGCCAGTCTGAACTATAAAACAAGACCTTGTCTCAAAAAAACAAACAAACAAACAAAAAAACACGGAGACGCTCCAGATACCCTATACTCCTAATCTTTTGTGTTTCTCTAAGCTTAGTATGGACAGAAAAGCTCTAAGCTCTGTTTGAGCTACCAAAAGGATTAAGTGAAACAGGGTCCTTTTTATTTTTTGTTTTTTTTTTAGTTCTGGGTATTGAACGCAGGACATTCACACTGAACTATATCTCCAGCCTGTTTTGCCTTTTATTTTGAGTCAGAATCTCCCTAAGTTGTTCCACCTGAACTCAAATTTTAATCCTTCTGGCTCATCCTTCTAGGGTCCCAGGATCACAGATATGTACCACCATGCCTGGAGAAACTAGGCTTTTTTCTTAGCCCTGGGTGAGAGTGGGAGGGACTTGGAGGAAGTTAGAGAGGGCGTAAGCCAACATCTAAGGGCAGGGTTGTGTTTTATCATGGAAAAAGAAACTGTTATTTCAGGCAGTTTTGGCTGTGGAGCAAAGCAGTGTCAACACCCCATGGTGCTCTCCCAAGGCCTGGAGAGATCTCTTCTGGTGTTGGCCAGTCCTGGTTTGTGACTCACAGCCACATCTTCACTGGGCTGCCTTCCTTGAAGGAGGTGCTTTGTTCTCTGTCAGTCATGCCATTGGACCTTGCATGTGGCTGCATTGGCCAGGAATGGGAGTGGGACTGCAGTTAAATGTTGTAGTCGAATAGAGCTACCCTTAGGGAAGATCAAAAAACCTGCTTCCTCTTCTTTTCAGTACCTATTTTTTTTTTTTTTTTTTTTTTGAGACAGGGTCTCGCTTTGTAGTTCAGGCTGACCCTAGGCTCACTATGTAGCCCAGGCAAGCCTTGAACTCAGCAATCCTCCTATCTCTGCCTCCCAAGTGCTGGGATTACAGGTGTGAGCCACCATGCCCGGCTCCAGTACCTATTTTATGTCCATCTGATTCCCATGAACATTTATTTAGTGCTTGTAATGTGCTGTACCCACTGCAAAGTGCTGTAGTAGTTTTTTCCCCTTTATGTAACTGTTTATTTCTGACATAGTTTGATAGACAGGAAATTGTAGAAAAGCACAGAGTATTCCCATGGGCCTTTACTTAGCTGCCCCCAGGGATAATGTCTTATTTAGTATGTTATCAAAAGCAAGAAATAGTATTGGGACATATAATACCAACTCAGGTTAAGACTTTATTTTTGTTTTAGTTTTTGAGACAAAGTCTCTCTACATAGTCCAGGCTGGCCTTGGACTCAGGTCAGTCTTTCTGCCTCAGTCTCCCGAGTGTTGGGATTATAAACATGCATCATCCAGCTAGTGAGACTTTATTTAGACTTAGGTTTTATATACATCCCCAGATGTGTTCATATGGGTATATGTAGCTCTGTGAGATTTCTCATGTGATATCAATCAGCCATCACCACAAACAGCATAGGGTTTCTCACAAACTATTTTATGTGTTAGAAATGGCCTTGACAACCACTCATCTACACTTCCTCGCTATAATGTGTCACTTTGTGATGCTTTTTTTTTTTTTGAGACAGGGTTTCGCTTTGTAGTCCAGGCTGGCCTTGAGCTCACTATGTAGCCCAGGCAAGCCTCAAACTCAGCAATCCTCCTGCCTCTGCCTCCCGAGTGCTGGGTGACAGGCATGAGCCACCATACTTGGTACTTTGTGCTCCTTGTAGAAATGAAATCATAGACCGTGTGACTTTTGAGACTGGTTCTTTTACTCCTCGTCATGACCTTGAGGTCCACCCAAATCTTACAAGTAGTACATGCCATTAATTGTTGAAGTACCCTGGAATGAACCTTCCACAATTTGTTTTCCACTTATTTCGAAAGTGTTTGGGTTACCTCTGAAGGCTGAGAATAGTACACTCTGAGCTGGGACCTACCCATCATTTACAGCTCTCTGTTTAGGGCAGGACACACGGACACACAGCCTGTAGTGCAGCTCACACCCTTCCTGACAGAGGCCAGTTTGGACAGCAGAAATCAGGGCTCAAATACCAGTTTATTATTATAACATAATACCAGTTTTATGTTGCTATAGATATCTGTATACAGGTTTGGTGTTCAAGTATATTTCTGTTACGGCTCCCTCACAGTAGTGTATTCATGCCTGTTATTCCAGCACTCAGAAGGCTAGGCAGGAGGACCACTATGAGTTTGAGGCCAGCCTGGGCTACATACAAGATTATTACATACAATCATATTATTATGTACAATAATAACAACTCTATAAAGGAGACAGAATTGCTGCCCTCACTTTGGGAGTGAGATAGCTGTGGCCAGAACTAGTCTCACCTGGGCCAGGAACTGGAATGAAAACCCACTGCCTTCTTTACCCCTGCATTGTGACCTGTGTCAGGTTTCCTGTGGGAGCATCACCTTGTCCTCACAGGCTATAGTGGTCCTTCTTTCCACCCACTCTTGCACTGCAACCTTCCTCATCACTAGCCACTCCATTCTCTCCTTTTCTCTCTCTCTCTGTCTCTGTGTCTGTCTCCCTATCCCTTTTTCTTTTGGTTACAGAAACTTCTCACTGTGCAGTTCAGGCTGGCCTTGAACTCTGGGCAATCCTGTCTCAGCCCCCCAGGTGCTACAATTACAGGTGTGTGCCACCACAATGGGCTCTTACCAACTTCTCACCATGTAATTCTTTTTTTTTTTTTTTGAGACAGGGTTTCACTTTGTAGTTCAGGCTGGCCCTGAGCTCACTGTGTAGCCCAGGCAAGCCTCGAACTCAGCAATCCTCCTGTCTCTGCCTCCTGAGTGCTGGGATTACAGGCGTGAGCCACCACACCTGGCACTGTGGTATGTGGTACTGATTGCTGGTGGGTGTGAGTCACCATACCCAGGATTGTATGTGGTTACCGGGATCGAACTCAGGACCATGTGCTTGCGAGGCAGGCACCGGAACCACTGAGCTAAATCTCTGGCCCTCTCACCGTCTAATTCTTGACACATTATGATTTCCTTATCTTCTGATAATCTCCACTTGGTTCTTGATACTAAACTCCCACTTCTCTAAACACAACTAATTCAGAATAGATTTATGCAAAGAATCACAGAAGTTCTGGCTTCTTTTGCATTGTACTTTTGTGTAGTGGTTGATTTATAGTAAGAAGTGATTTTTAAATATATGGATTTAGAATCTCACCTAATTTTCCATGTGACCCTACTCCTAAGACTTTGTTTTAGAATTACTATTTGTCAGAAGTTTAGTGGTGAGTCACTGGTATCCTCCCACTCCCCCCCCATCTGACCTTGACCCACATCCTGTTTTCCATTTCACATGGCCAGGTCTGGGTGGCACTAGTTGAAAGTTGAAGTGGCTTCTTACTTCTATGTCCTGTTGCTATATCTATCAGAGAACTTCCCTTCCTGTTGATCCCTTGTCTCCTTGGTCTACCTGAAAGAGTGGTATTGTCTTGTGGACTCTTGAGATCTGTCCTTTCCTGACACCTTCTGCAAACATCACTGCATAATTCAGACACTTCAGATCTTTACCAGCAACCCCAATGAAGGCAAACTTTGGGTCTGAGATTTCACAAGGGACTCTCAAAAGGTAGGCCAGTGGATACTGATAAACTCCAGGTAACCCAGATTAGGCAGAAACTGCTGATTGAGTACATGGCTGGGGCTGTGACACAGGTTTACAAGCCACAATTTTCTCTCTGATTGTGTTCCTCAGTAAATTTTATTATCATGTCCATAGAAAATTGACCTTAGAAATAATTACTACATCTGACTATGTAATAGACTGGTGCTGAAGATTCTTCCTCTTTTTAGATATCCTAGAACAATGAGAGTGATGCCTTTAGACCTTTCAGTGTTACAAACACTCTGCTGTGGCATGCATACCATAGGTTTGCCATGATTGGCCTAGAGCCGGGCTAGGCTGCTCTGTGGATTGCTGGCCTGCAACAAGGCTGAGTCCTCGCCCACTCTCAAACTGGGAAGATAAGCTGGGGATTCCTCTCTTCTCCCAGGATTTATGTGGAGACCTATAGCACTCTGGTTCCTCTGAAAGGTGATGTAGATTAGAGGGAAATGACTCCAGTTTATGGTTGAGAATTGCACAGGTGAAGGAAATGATATTATGAGGGAGAACAAACATAAAAAGCGAATGTAAAGACAGTCAGAGACCACACATACTGACACTGTTATCAGACGTGGTAGCACATACCTTGTAATCCCAGTAACATCAGACATGGTGGCACATACCTATAATCCCAGTATTGAGGGAGGCTGGGGCAAGAGGGTTGGAAGTTTGAGTCCCACCTGGATAATTTAGCCCAAGACCCTGTGTCAAAATAAAATCCAGCTAGGCATGGTGGTATATTTGTATAATTCCAACAGTTAGGAGCCTGAAGCAGAAGGATCAACAGGCCAGGCAGCACTATACATAGCAAGACCCTGCCTCAAAAATACTACCACCGATATCCTCATCAAATTAAAAGGTTTGAGGATATAGCTCAGGGATAAAATGCCCCTGCATTTGATCTCAGTACCAAGAATGCACACACACACACACACACACAGCAGTGGTGATGAATTTAACGCTGAAGGGCTGTATCATTGAAAGCTGTCATGGGTTCACCATCACTGGGGGATAGACTCCATGTGTGTAAAGAAGTAAAGGGTGGGGCTGGAGATTTAGCTCAGTGGTCACAAAAGTCCTGAGTTCAATCCCAGTAAACACATACAATACTGGGTGTGGTGACTCACACCCACCAGCAATTAGTAGCACACACCACAATGCTGGGTGTGACCCTACTCCGAAGGCTTTGTTTTCACACACACCACAATGTTCACACCTGTAATCCCAGCACTCAGGTGGCAGAAGCAGGCAGATTACTGAGTTCAAGGCTTGCCTGGGCTATATAGTGAGCTCAGAGCCAGCCTGAACTACAAAGTGAGACCCACTCTCAAAAAAAAAAAAGGGCAGGATTCTAATTGAAAAAGGTATATCAAGAGTGACCAGTCATATGAGTTAATGGGCTTATAGAAATGAGAAATACAGTTACTGAAGGAAGAATGTGTGAATGGGCAAACAGCACATTTGATAGATCTGAAAAAACAATTTGTGAATTGCTGAGCATGGTGACACATACTTGTAATCCCAGCACTTGGGAGACTGAGGCAGGAGAACTTCTATAAGTTCAAGGCCAGCCTGAAACTGCATAGTAAGATCCTGTTTCACACACAAAAAAAAAGAATTTGCGAACTTAAGCTACATGTGAAGAAATTACCCAATATAGCACAGAAAAAAAGGGCCTGGAAAATCAAAAAGAGAGGGCAAGATAGAAAAGAAGTAGATCTGAAGATATGACCAACATCTAGGGACCAGAGATTTAGCTCAGTGGTTCCAGTGCCTACCTAGCAAGCACAAGGTCCCTGGTTGGATCCCTGGTAACCACATACACAATACCAGGTATGGTAACACACCCACGAGCAGTCAGTACCACACACCACAGTGCCGGGCATCCTGCCTCATTCCTGTAATCCCAGCACTCAGGAGGCAGGGTTGCTGAGTTTGAGGCTTGCCTGGGCTACATAGTGAGCTAGTACAAAGCAAGACCCTGTCTCAAAAAAAAAATAAATAAGGGTTGAATAAACATGTATGTATAGGGCAGTTACCTTAATTCTCTTGATTACTGCTAGTTGAATAGACAAAAATAGACACATTCAAAGAAGGTTTGAACAATATAATGAACTTAATAGAAACACAGGTTGGAACAAATGTAATTACAAAAATAAACCATAAAGGGTCAGAGATTTAGCTCAGTGGTTCCAGCACCTGCCTCGCAAGCACAAGGCACTGAGTTCGATCCCCAGTAACCACATACAATGCTGGGCGTGGTGACTCATGCCCACCAGCAATCAATACCGCATACCACAGTGCAGGGCATGGTGGCTCATGCTTGTAATCCTAGCACTCAGGAGGCAGAGACAGGAGGATTGCTGAGTTCCAGGCTTGGCTGGGTTATATAGTGAGCTGAGGGCCAGCCTGAACTACAAAGCAAGACCCTGTCTCAAAAAAAAAAAAAAAAAAAACCATAAAGCAAGTTGCAACAGTTTCAAAGTATTTTTGTCATTCACATTACAGAACTCTAACCAAAAGAAAAAGTTAAGAGTTCTAGAATGCAGTCGTGTGCTGCATAATAATTAATGAAAGTAAAAATAAATGCTAATGTTCTAGTAAAAGTAAAAATTAAAAAAAAATGTTTTAACACCCACCCAGAATGGCTAAAATAAATTATGACAATATCAGTTACTGGTGGTAGAGAAACTGAATTGGTCATATGCTTCAGGTGGGAATGTAAAATGGCACAACTTCTTTAAAGTGTGTACCTCATCCATAGTACTCTTGGACATTTATCGCAGAGAAATGAAAACTTCCTGTAAAAACATGCATAAATGTTCATGGCTATATTTGGAATAGTGCAAATCCATAGTCACCTTAGTTCTGCATTGTATGTGTGGTCAGAGGACTACATCCCATGAAATACTGCTTAGCAGTAGGTGAAACAGTTGCTGTTACTACACTCTGTGTGATCTTCAGAGAGGAAAAAAATGTCAGAAGGATTCATGCTGTGTGGTTCTATTTTTTATGTTTTTTGTTTTTTTTTTTTTTTTTGAGACAGAGTCTCATTTTGTAGTTCAGACTGACCCTGAATTCATTATGTAGCTCAGGCAAGCCTGAAACTCAGCAGTCCTCCTGCCTTTGCCTCCCAAATGCTGGGATTACAGGAGTGAGCCACGTTGCCTAGCATTGTGGTGTGTGGTACTGATTGCTGGTGGGCATGAGTCACCACACCTAGTATTGTTGTATGTTGTTACTAGGGATCCAACCAGGGACCTTGTGCTTGCTAGGCAGGCACTGGAACCACTGAGCCATAACTCTGGCCCTCCTTTAACTATTCTATATAAAGTTGAAATGACAAAACTTTAAAAATGGAGGGTACCACAGTGGTGGCCCATGCTTGAAGGGTGGGACTGTTGTTGGGAACTGAGGGATACTTTGTGCTAGAGCTATTTATTCAGTGTCTTGCTCTGATGTTAGTACAACCCACCTAAGTGATAAAAATTGCTTTCTGTGAGAGCTTAGTAAATACGTACAAATGAGGGCATATTGTCATTGTGATGTTATCACATTATCATGTGATATAACATGATATTACTATGTAAACTGGTCCAACCATAAAAAAGTTTTCTCTTTGAGTTTTTCTTTTTGGTATTTTGAGATTGGTTTTGCAGTCTAGTTCAGGCTTGCCTTGTATTCACTATGTAGCTCAAGCTGGTTTCAGACTCACAGCAATCCTCTTCTCTCAGCCTCCTGAATGCTAGGATTATAGCTGTATACCACTGTGCCTGGCTTTTGATATATAATTCTCATTACCAGATTATTACCCATTCTGAAGGCACTGTTCAGTGATCTTTGGTATATTCACAGAGCAGAGTTGTGCTGTCATCACTATAATCAACTTTAGAACATTTTCATTATCAAAAAAGAAATCTTAGGGGCTGGAGATTTAACTCAGTGGTTCCGGTGCCTGCCTCACAAGTGCAAGTTCCTGAGTTCAAACCCGGTAACCACATACAATGCTGGATGTGGTGACTCATGCCCACCAGCAATCAATACCACATACCACAGTGTGGTGCATGGTGGCTCATGCCTGTAGTCCCAGCACTCTGGAGGCAGAGACAGGAGGATTGCTGAGTTCAAGGTTTGTCTGGGCTACATAGTGAGCTCAGGGCCAGCCTGAACTACAAAGCGAGACTCTGTCTCAAAAAAAAAAAAAAAAAAAATCTTAGGTCCAGAGATTTAGTTCAAGTGGTATTGCACCTACCTTGGAAGCACAAGGACCCAAGTTCAATCCCCAGTGCGAAAGAAAGGAAGGAAGGAAGGAAGAAAGAAAGAAACCTCAATAAAGGAAATCTGTTACTGTTTATGTAAGAATTATTCACAGTAGCCAAGAAGTAAAAACAACCCAAATGTCAGTCAAAAAAAAAATGTGGGAAACTCATGCAATTACTACTAGTAAAGCTGATAACACTACTGCTTTGTAACTATTTTGTGAAGTCACAAAAAATCACATATTCTTTGATTCCATTCATATGAATATATGAATCAACAAATCCTTAAAAAGAAGGTACATTAGCAGTTGCTGCTTGTCCACAGGAAAGACCTAGTGGTCCCTTTTCCCTTTCTTTGCTAGAGAGTAATTCAAATAAGTTTGTAGTCAACACATATGCTAACTCCTATCTGATCTGTCTCTAGTAAATGAGAGTTTTCAGATTTCTGCAACAGCCTGGGCAGTGTCCCCTGCCTCAACACCCTTCCAATCTGCATAGTAGCTACAGCACTGAGACCTTGGCTGGATGCTGCTTCCATTGCTGTGCCACCCTGGGGCAAACCAAGGGATGGCACTAGCCTACATCTGGATCTCTTCTCCAGCCCAGCTGCAGCTCCAGCAGGTGGCACTGCAGCAGCAGCAACAGCAGCAACAGCAGCAGTTCCAACAGCAGCAGGCAGCGCTACAGCAGCAGCAACAGCAGCAGCAGCAACAGCAGCAGTTCCAGGCACAGCAGAATGCCATGCAGCAGCAGTTCCAAGCCGTGGTGCAGCAGCAGCAGCAGCTGCAGCAGCAGCAACAGCAGCAGCACCTCATTAAGTTACATCACCAAAACCAGCAACAGGTACCAGGCTCCTTGCGCCTGCACTGGGGTTCCCTCATGCAGTTCTTGAGCCTAGGACAGGCATCAGACAGGGTGCTAGGTATGGGGGCACAGAGCTGGCCAAGGGTCCTTCTTATTTTTAAATTCATTTTATTGGTATATTTGTGATGTACATAGTATTAACATTCATCATAGGGAATTTGTACCTCTGCATAATATGTCTTGAGTCTTCTTTTTTCTCCCCATTCTCTTCCCTCCCTTCAACTCTTCTCATTTATAAAACTTTCTATTTTTTGCCTTTTCTCTTCCTTCCATCTTTCCTCCCCTCTCCCTGTTCTTCCCATTTGAACATTCCTGCTTCCCAAAGGTCCTTCTTGGCAAGTGCTGCCTATCCTCCTGTGTTTGCTTCCCATCAAGTGGGATTGCAAGAAAAATAGGCCTTGACTTAATAGCATAATGCTGCACTTAAAGGAGGCAACCCTCTCCGTTGTGACCCCTAGTGTGGGCATGCTGCATGCTGTGAGGCTTTAGCTGAAGCAAAGAAGGAGACAGACACTTCAAGATTCAAAGATGCTTGAATGTACTGTGGATGATTTTGTTTCTGAGGATATCAACATCCCTCTTATTTTGTCTCTTAGTGTCAGGGCATAGTATCAGGAGACCTCCAGCTGGTGTTTGTAGGGGAGTAGCAGTGTCATATTGGAAGCCCTGCTGGTAGAAGCTTTTGTCCACCTGTGGTTTGCAGTCAGCATCTGTCCTGTCAGCATGCATTGTTGAGGGAAAAATGCCCCAAGGGCACTTTTACTGTGCTGGCCTTTTCTGGATCTTGGAGGCTTCTCTCCCAGAGATAACTGTGCTCAGCCTCACTTGTCTCCTCACTGTGAAAAGAAGAAGTTGCACTGCTCCCCACAACAGGTGAAGCACAGCAACACTGGAGAAGCTGCAGAAATCTGTACTTCCCTCAGCTTTTAGCCTACCTTGTGTGAAGTATACCTAGTATTTGTTATTCCTTCCTAAACCTTCTAGGATTTCTCTTGAGCCATTCCAGGGGTGGCTCAGCCTCTGGTGACAAGGGCACAGACACACTTGGTACGTCCTTGGTATCTAGAGGATAGCTGGTGTTGGCCTCAATGGTCCAGGTCCCTTTTCTTGGGACATGCTTCCTCCCTGTGTGAGAGGTCAGCCAGACAGGTGTCCAGAAAGATGTTGGTCTTGCCTCCTGGGCTTTCTGGGCTGAGGCTGGCACCTGAGAGGCTTATGGGTAGTCACTAGTTTTGCTTCTCCTGTCCCTAGATACAGCAGCAGCAACAGCAGCTGCAGAGGATGGCACAGCTACAGCTGCAGCAGCAGCAACAACAACAGCAGCAGCAGCAGCAGCAGGCTTTGCAAGCCCAGCCACCAATACAGCAGCCACCCATGCAGCAGCCACAGCCTCCCCCTTCTCAGGCCATTCCCCAGCAGCTGCCACAAATGCATCACCCACAGCACCACCAGCCTCCGCCGCAGGTTCAGCAGCCCCCAGTGGCTCAGAACCAACCATCACAACTCCCACCACAGTCACAGAGCCAGCCTTTGGTGTCACAGGCTCAAGCCCTTCCTGGACAGATGTTGTATGCTCAACCACAGCTGAAATTTGTAAGTACCTGAAGCCCATAGTGAGGCACTTGTGTCTCTTGTTGCGGTGTTGCATGTGACTACTGGTTCTGTCAACCAGGCTCTATTCTTTACAACACTAGAACTTGGGCAGCCCTCATATTGGCCCACCCATCTAGTGTTGTAGCACAGGCTAGTGAGAGACTGTGTATTCTGAGAGCTTCTTTTGAACCCTGCATGGAAGTGTCTGATTTCAGTAGTGTCTGTGGCACTTGAAGGTGGCAGATAATGAGGTTGACATGGGGTCTCATGAGGAAGAATATGCTAGATCGGTTGGATGTCCATGGTGCTTTTTTTGTTTCATTTTATTTTTTGGGTTTTTTTGAGACAGGATGTTGCTATGTAGTTCAGACTGGACACAAACTCACTGTGTAGCCTGGGCTGGCCCCAAACTCATAGCAGTCCTTTTGCCTCAGCCTCCCAAGTGCTGGGATTATAGGCATGTGCCACTGTGCCTGGCTCCATGGTACTTGACTTACTGTTTGGAGTTATGTCCTAAGCCAAGATCTTTTTTTTTTTTCTTTCTGCAATACTGGGAATTGAACCCAAGACCTTTGTACTGAGACATACCTCCAACTCTTTTTTCTTTTTTTTTGAGACAAGGTCTCGCTTTGTAGTTCAGGCTGGCCCTGAGCTCACTATGTACCCCAGGCAAGCCTCGAACTCAGTAATCCTCCTGCCTCTGCCTCCCGAGTGCTGGGATTACAGGCATGAGCCACCACGCCTGGCCAACTCTTTCTTTTTTTTTTTTTTTTTTTGAGCCAGGGTCTCGCTTTGTCACTTTGTAGTTCAGGCTGGCTCTGAGCTTACTATGTAGCCCAGGCAAGCCTCAAACTCAGCAATCCTCTTGTCACTGCCTCCCGAGTGCTGGGAATACAGGCGTGAGCCACCACACCCAGCACTGTGGTATGTGGTATTGATTGCTGGTGGACGTGAGTCTCCATGCCCAGCATTGTATGTGGTTACCGGGGATTGAACTCAGGACCTTGCACTTGCGAGGCAGACACCAGAACCACTGAGCTAACCCTCCGGCCCCCTCCAACTCTTTTTTAACTTGCATTTATTTATTTATTTATTCATTCATTCATTTAATATATTTTATATATATATTTGATTGATCGATTATGGTACTGGAGATCAAACTTGGGCCCTTGTGCTTACCAGACAGGGCAAGTACCACCGAGCTAAATCCCCTATTTTATCTCTTGATAAATTGCCTAAGCTAAGGGCCTAGGATTTAGCTCAAGTGGTACCGTGCCTACTTTGGAAGCACAAGTGCCCGAGTTCAATCCCTGATACTGCAAAAAAAAAAAAAAGGTCAAATTGCCTAGGCTAGTCTTTTTTTTTTTTCTTTTTCACGATAGGGTCTCGCTTTGTAGTTCAGACTGGCCCTGAGCTCACTATGTAACCCAGGCAAGCCTTGAACTCAGCAGTCCTCCTGCCTCTGCCTCCCAAGTACTGGGATTACAGGCATGAGCCAGGATGCTCAGCACTGTGGTGTGTGGTACTGATTGCTGGTGGGTGTGTTACCATGCCCAGCATTATTGTATGGGATCAAACCAGGGACCTTGCGCTTGCTAGGCAGATGCCAGAACCACTAAGCTAAATCTCCGGCCTGCCTAGGCTAGTTTTAAATTTATGATCTCAGCCTCCCAGAGTGGTGGGATTGTAGGCATACCCACCTTATCTGGCTAGGATCATTTGTAGACTTTTTACTTTCATCTGGTGATGAGACATAGGACCTTGTGAATGCTAAGCATACGTTCCACCAGTAAGCTACATCTTCAGGTCTTTGAAAAGCTTTGTCATTTCCATATTTTTGAGAGAAGTATTCATATAGAATACTGTTATTTTCAGTCTTCTTGTACATCTCTACAAGGTAAATCCAGTCCATGACATTTACAGAACAGAGTGTTGCTAGCAAGATGAAGATAATTGTCCCTTGTTTCTGTGAAGATTCTTCCTCGCCTTGTCCTACATTGTTTGCTTTTCTTCCCTGACTTTTTAACCCAAGCTCATCTCTATGGCTGAGCTGCCAGCTGGCCAGTGCTAGTTTCCTCTCTCCTGGACCATGAGCATGTTTAGCCAGAGGATAAGCAAGTCAGACTGCACAGTCAGCTTTGTGGAGGCATCCCTCTGGTCATGGTGACAGCTGTGTGGCGGGTGTCTGGAGAGTCTCAGGGAGAGGGTTTGTGCTGCTTCTCAACAAGAGTTAAAGGAGTTAGGGCCTTGTCTATGCTAACTCAGCACTTGGCTTATTACCTTGTGCTATCAGTGGCAGCCAGTAAGTTATATCATAGCCTATGGAATCATAATCTCACCTCCCACTTCTAGAAAGGCTCAATTGGCTTCTATTGTCTGTCCCAGGTGATCCCAAATCTCATTCTTCCCTCTTCCCTCCAGGTCCGAGCTCCAATGGTGGTCCAGCAACCTCAGGTACAGCCTCAGGTACAGCAGCAGCCAGCAGTACAGACAGCGCAGGCTGCCCAGATGGTGGCATCTGGAGTCCAGGTAAAGGCCTTAGGAGTTGAGGCCTCCTTGAATCACTAGTCAGTGCATGTCCGTCCACCCATAGAATTACACCAAGGGTCTGGTCTGTTAGTTTTAGGGTCCAAGCTGGTGAAACATGGGGAATCCTCTCCCTTGCACCATGCGAAACATCCCCACTATCCTCAGCCAGCTCTGTTCTGTCATTATGGGGACCTTACCAGCTACATATGTAGTGTGTGCAGTTCTCACTTCACCCCTGGGCATCCTTGTCCTCCCTCCTTTGTCTGCTCCGAGAAGGTGCATGTGAGAGAAGAACAGCATGTTTCATCTTCACTTCCACTCCTTCTGAGCCTGTAAGGACAGAACCGACAGAGGTGGGAGGAAACTCCCCTAATGTCAGAAGAAGATGGGAACAGCAGTGAGCATCTAAACACAGGCAGGCGTGTGCTCAGAGGAGCAAGGGAGTGGGCATCCCAGGGCTGCCTGCATGGGGAGAAATAGGCAGCACTCACTGTTCAGCTAGGTCATTGCCTGTTCACTTGAGGTCAGATGTCAGTGGGATGCAAGAGGCCTTGTCTAGCCTTTCCAGGTATCTGGAGACTGGACACCCAGGGTCCCTGTGACTTGGCTGATAACCTACCTTACCTAGTGACTGTGAAGGGCAATATCTAACTGGTGCCTTGATTCTTCCTGTGTCTGTATGGTGGCAGGTGAACTCATGGTCCTAACTAGGTGACTGGCTTTAGAAGTACTCAGCATGTGCTACTGATAATAGGAAGGCTGCTGCCTCCGCTGGTGCTATGCCTACACTTTGCTTACCTTAGGAGGCTACCAGCTGTGTTCCTGTGCTGGCCTGCTTACATGCAGACCTGCTGGCCCGAGTCTGAGTCCACAGCTCTGAGGGCCAGTCAGACATTATTTCACAGTGGGAAGGAAGCTCAGAACTGCCCCTTCCTGTCCCCACTGCATTGTTCAAGTCCCTGGGACACGGCCTGAAGTAAAGCATGCCAGAGGAGGGAGCCTGAAGTGTTCGGCTGCAGCTAATCTAACCTAGCAGCTCTCTTGCCACTGTACCAAGTGACCTGGGCCAGGGTTCCCCTCTTACTCACTACTATGTGAAACATCATAGACTTCACATTTGTGGTTGAGGAGGCTAACCACCCTAGTGTGGTTGGAATCTGTCTCTGCCACCACTGTATCTCAGGTCACCTGGGGGCTTCCTCTTGTGCTGTCTGTTCAGAGGAAGGATGTGGTTTATGTTCAGTCAGCAAAGTGGCAGCAAGCACATTAGTGACTGGCCTGAAAGAATATGTTCTGGCCACTTCCCTTGCCACTTTGCGACGCCATTCCAGGACTTATTTGTGGAAACATCTGCACCTCTGGGCTGGCACAGTAGGAAAGGGAATAGTTCTCTTTTCATTCCCACCTTTCATTTTTGGAAAACAAACAGCTCTGCAGTGGGCCACATGTGTGGCTGATGTGGGCCTGTTCTGTCAACTTGCTCATAGGCTGCTAGCTCAAGGACATGTATGCCCAGTCATCATATTTGTGTCTCATTAGCCAGCAGAAACAGGATGCTGGCTGCGTGTGCTCAGTCCATCACACTGAGCCTGTCTGCAGGACATGGCTCTTCCTGCTGGTGGAGACGTGGAGAGCATGGACAGTTACCTCTGGAATATACATACACCTTTATGGTTAATGTCTTTCCCACCTCATTGTTGAAGATCAGTGACAAATAGAGGGCCAAAGGTAGGCTAGAGTCTTTCTGTATAGGTGGAGTCAGTGGAAAGATTGCAGAATCTGGTAGCTATGAAAGATGGAGCATAGTCACCCCTTTGGTTTCTTTCCATGTGGGTTTGGTTTTTTGAGGATGGCACTTTCAGTATGTTAAGGTGTATCATCCACCTGCTCTGCAGTATGTGTAGGTCCAGAAGCAGCAGGGCTACCCCTGGATGGAAACTTCCAAAACCAAGCCAAAGTAAAGCTTACTTCTGTATGCGTTTACCTCACATATTTTGTTACAGTAACACAAACTGAATTGCAATGTGGTGTGGTGTTTTGTTTTTGGGTTTTTTTGAGGCAAGGTCTCAATTTGTAGTTCAGGCTGGCCCTGAACTTGCTATGTAGCCCAGGCAAGCCTCGAACTTGAGGCAATCCTCCTGCCTCTGCCTCCCGAGTGCTGGGATTATAGGCATGAGCCACCATGCCTGGCTTTGCAAGATGGTGTTTTGTTTTTTGGGTTTGTTTTTTTTGAGACAGGGTCTTGCTTTGTAGTTCAGGCTGGCTCTGAGCTCACTATGTAGTCCAGGCAAGCCCCGAACTCAGCAATCCTCCTGTCTCTGCCTCTTGAGTGCTAGGATTATAGGCGTGAGCCACCATACCCGGCACTGTGGTATGTGGTATTGATGGCTGGTGGGCGTGAGTCTCCACGCCCAGCATTGTATGTGGTTACTGGGGATCGAACTCAGGACCTTGCGCTTGCAAGGCAGGCACCGGAACCACTGAGCTAACCCTCCAGCCCTGCAAGGTGGTGTTTTAAGGCATGTCATATACCTGCCCTTTAGTGTGTTATAGTGCTGTGCAGTGGGATCTCCAACTACTGGATGCAAAGGGTGCTTCATGGGTGCTTGAAGCCCGGGAACAAGTGCTATGCATTTGTGTTCTGCTCTTCAGTCCAGAGGTGACAAAGATGTAGTTCCTCATCATCTCGGTTTTCTGTCAGTCTTAGTTCTTGTCACTGCACATAGCAGACTAGTTGGAGACTGGTTTCATGGAGACTGCTTAACATACCTCATTGCACTGTCCTAGCAGCAGCCAGGAACTGGAGTGTGACATGGCCTCCTAAGGGGTATTTTTGTTTTTACATCCTTCCTGTGAAACTTGGGTTGCCACAGTGGACAACATTAATTGGTATAATTATTATAGACAATTGAGAGTAGAGAGACATGTAAGAGAAACAGCCCCAAGAAGGAGAAACAGTGTGGTGTCCTTTCTGGTTTTCTCATATCATCAAAGACTTACTGTCTGTAGGAGTTTGTTTTATGTGGTTCCAAGGATTGAACTTAGGGCCTCATGGAGGCTAGACAAGGACTCTACCACCGAGCTACCTCCCAAACCCTTTTATCTTTTTTTTTTTTTTTTTTTTTTGAGACAGGGTCTCGCTTTGTAGTTCAGGCTGGCCCTGAGCTCACTATGTAGCCCAGGCAAGCCTCGAACTCAGCAATCCTCCTGCCTCTGCCTCCCGAGTGCTGGGATTACAGGCGTGAGCCACCACGCCCAGCAACCTTTTATTTTATTTTTGACACAAGGTCTCACTAAGTTACCTGGGTTGGCCTTGTGCTTCAGCCACCCAGGTAACTGGGATTATAGTGTGCATTCCTGCTCCAAAGGTTTTAGGTGTAATGTCTTCCATGTAAGCGTGGAAGTGAAATCTTCTCCTGTGTGCTGGCCTGTTTGTGGTGCTGTGTGTGTGTGTTGGACCCAATTTAGGACATTTCTGTCTATCAGTGCAATTGGACCAGTGCGCAAGGCAGCACATTGTGGCAGGAGCACATGTGGAGCAAAGCCACTATTTCACAGCACCCAGGAAGCAAAGAGAGGCAGTCTTCTTTATGGGCCTGCTCCCACTTGCTCAAAATCTACTAAGCTCCACCTTTGCTCTTCATAGACCCCACCTCATAAAGGTTTCCACCATCTCCCAGTAGATCAAACCTTGAAATTTTTTTTTTGTGGTACTGGGTATTGAGCTTAGACCTTCTTGCATGGTAGCGAAGCCCTCTATCATTGAGCTGCATCCCCAGCCCATTCATTTTCTTTTAGAAATTCCACTGAA
This sequence comes from Thryonomys swinderianus, assembly GCA_004025085.1. NCBI lineage: Eukaryota > Metazoa > Chordata > Mammalia > Rodentia > Thryonomyidae > Thryonomys > Thryonomys swinderianus. The sequence goes on from PVIC010017864.1 coordinate 28,985, forward strand.
AACAGAAACCAGCAACTAGTAACTCACTGTCAAGTAATGGCATTTTACAACTTTCCAACACATAGCTACCCAGAAAGGAATTCAAGGAAACCCCACCTCAGCTCAGGCTGCAGGCGTGGTGGCTTTCTCTGCTTTGGTCATTGTGCAGAAAGGCTCAGAGGAAGGGAAAGAGGGGTCATTCTCTGGGGCTGGCAAATGCTCCCTCAGAGAGCAATTCTGTCAGCTTTGTCATATGCTTGTCCATAATGGGTGTCTGCCTTTGATGACAGTTCTTTGCAAACCTATAAAAGCTACATTTTCCTATGCTAGAAGAATAAAAATTTAAAAGATAGAAACACAGGAATTGTTTAAAAATGGATATATATTCTGCCCCAGTTTTATACGAGGAAAAGAGATGTGTGTTGTAGTAAGCCTACTATAGGTGATATTGTCCCACACTACATGCGTAATATCAAATACAAAATCTGAGGCAAACTTCAGAGGATTGTTGTGAGTTTAAGGCCAGTTTAGAGCTCAAGGTCAACTTAAACTGCATAGGGACACTCTGTCTCAAAAAACGAACAGGCCTGGGCATTTAGCTCAGTGGCACAACACCTGTCTGGCAACTATAAGGTCCTGAGTATTGATCCCTAGCACTAAAAAGGGGGGGAGTGGAGATGTAGCTCAGTGGTTCTGTGCCTACCTGGCAGGCATGAGGTCCTCACACAGTACAGGACTATAGGAACACCAGTGTTGTCACATGAGCTGTAACCCCAGCAAGAAATACAAATTGACAAGAAGAGAGGTCGTGGTGGTGCTAGAATTCCCCCCTCAGTGATAACCTTTGCTGTTTAGGGACTGACTTGACTCTTGTCCCTGTGGAGGTGACCTTCCTCACAAGAGGGGAAGCTCCTCAAGTAGGCCCCAGGCTCTCCTGCTTACCTTCTCCCAGTTCCTCCCTAGATGCCAGGACTAGCAGCCCTAGAGAAGCCCAGAGGAGGGGAGAGTATGACTCTGAGAGGGGTACTTCTAAGAAGGGACGCTGCTGTGAGCAGGCTTATCTGAATGTGGCTTCTGTGTGAGTGACACTTGGCTTTTCTCACAGCAAGCCTTGGTGGCCTGTCCCCTTTCCTAGTCTGTTACAAGAGCCTGGTCTCGCAGAAGCTTTGCCTTAGCTCTCATGGTCACACTGATGCTCTGGGCTGTAGGGTTCTGATCTGTCCACAGCTCAGTGTCTCCAGGACGAGTGCTGCAAGAATGCACCAGCAGGAGAGAAAGACACCATGAGCCTGGACACGCATTGAGCCTCCCCTGCTCCCAGGCCTCCTGGAGCCGTGGAGGGTATCTCGTCCTGAGGCTCCCTGTAGAGGATGCACACATCCTCTCTGCCTGCTGCGCTCTGCCATCCTTGTTGCCATCGCCTTGTCTGTCCTCCCCATGTCCTCAAAGGTGATTGCTGAAGTCTTGGCCCAAGATGAGATGCATGTAAGAGCCCCAGTCCCACCTAAGCCCACACTGTGGTATGTGGTGTTGATTGCTGGTGGGCGTGAGTCACCACGCCCAGCATTCTATGTGGTTACCGGGATTGAACCCAGGACCTTGCACTTGCGAGGCAGGCGCCGGAACCACTGAGCTAAATCTCCGGCCCAGATACTTATTTCTTTAACAGTTACTAGCCAGGTATGGTGGCTCACGCCTGTAATCCCAGCACTCGGGAGGCAGAGGCAGGAGGATTGCTCAGTTTGAGGCTTGCCTGGGTTACATAGTGAGCTCAGGGCCAGTCTGAACTACAAAGCAAGACCCTGTCTCAAAAAACAAAAACAGTTACTATATAGATTCTGAGATGAAACAGTGCTAAAGACCTAGCATCATATGGATTTTACCTTTTGGTAGGTTTGTTGTGAAAGTCAAGTCTACCAAAAGACCTTCAAAATTCCCTTTCCATCACAGGGAACCCTAGCAGACAGCAGTAGACCCTGCCCTTCCCTGGGAGTCCACAAACAGGTTGATCCTCATCCTTGCTTGAACAGTCACACTGTGGGCTTGGTACCTTTTGAGTTCACAGTCAGGTCGCCTTGTAGGGGTAAATGAGTTTAGTTACAGCATGTAAGACTGATTTTTATAGAAAAAAGTCTTAGGCAACCCATTTGGGACCCCTCCTGTGTCTCAGAAGCTATTGCAAGTTCCTAATGAATTTTCCTATGCCTAAAGAATTTTTTTTTAAAGTCTCTAATACTTTGAGAGTCTCATAAGTCCCAGGCCTCAGGGCTAGTTCTTTGTGTGCAGAATCTTGTTAGTTCTCACTGCTACAGGTCCTGGTTCAGGCATTTAGCATGTCTTACAAAGTTAAAATTCCACAGAGAGCTGAGCTGCTGAGGACCCAATCATAGAAACTGCACAGACAAAATTCTCATACTTACACCTCTATGTAGAAGCCTTCTGGAAACCTCTCTGTCGTGCCCTTGCTGAAGTCCTTGCTTTTATTCCTGACTGAGCAGGCCCTCTCATGCTCCCTGGGGGGGCCCCTCCTTCACACCCCACAGTCCCATACTCCTGCCACACTAATTCTGTTTCAGGTTTGTCTTGCCTAATCTGTTGCAGGGAACCTGCACCACACCCCTAGCTGGTGTTTTCTTAACATTTCCACCTGAACCTCTCCCTGGGCCAAATCTCTCTTCTCCTCCCCAGCTTTCCCCCATCCCTATCCACATCAAGTCTGCCCACATGTGGTGCCGCCTAAGTCCTACTACTGTCTGTAGTACTTCCCAACCCCAAAGAGCAAGGGAGCAAGATGGAGGGGAGGAAAGACGGAGGAAGACATAAGATAAAGTCAAAATAAAGTTACTGCATGGCAAATTGGTTCATCCCCATTGCATTTGTGGCTGGAATAACAGAGCCATTGCCAGACAATGCCAGCTAACCCCACACAGATTATTCACAACACCTACCCACCCGCCCACAGACACATACCATTAGTGCCCTTGAAACTTGGGGGTAATGTGTAGAGGATAAATACAGTAGCATTTAGGAAATATTGCTATCCCAGTGGTAAACTAGTCAGAGGATTCCTGGCATCAGGAAACTAGAAGGCTCCAGCTTTGTGTTTTAAAGCAGGTTCATTCATTTCTGCCTCCTGAGAGGAAGGAGGCTCTGAAAATACTTAGAGAAAGGGGCCGGAGGGTTAGCTCAGTGGTTCCGGCGCCTGCCTCGCAAGCGTAAGGACCTGAGTTCGATCCCCGGTTACCACATATAATGCTGGGCGTGGTGGCTCACACCTGTAATCCCAGCACTC
>PVIC010017865.1:0-14889 GCA_004025085.1 Thryonomys swinderianus
ATGTCAATAGGTATTACTGAGGGAGAGCAGAGGACTCAAAGTATGTTTAATATAATATATTTTCATAAAACAATTCTACAACTCCCTGTGTTTGTATGTATTTTTTTAAATTATAAAGGTGACTTTATTATATGGTAGTAGTGTTCCTTTATAGAGATGTATGTATTTTTTATATATTTGTACTGGCATCAAGAAAATGTAGTAGGATATCTACTGGATTATGCAATTGAGGCCCTCATGACTGAGATCAGAGAAAGAAGTGGGTAAGAGAGTGAAGGAGAAACCAAAAAAATGCAAAAATACATGAAGTTTTTAAAAATTACAACTGTAGTGAGACTATGTATGACATAATCACATCTATACCTTTATAAATGCTGCACTGCAATTTATATATGCACAAATAGCAAAGGTGAATTGAACTTCCATTGATTTCCTTCAGTTGCTCTCAGTTCTTTTTTGTTTTTGTTTTTTTGCTCTGAGTTTTTGCTCTATATGTTGATATTTGGGCATTTTTCTAGGTAATGTTCACAATTCATGTTCACTATATGGCATTTTAAGCTACTATTCCATAGCCACAGTTTTGATAAAAATCAAAAAGAAGGAATCTAGAAAATAGGTTTTATAAAAGTTGACTATAGTACATCTGGGGAGGGAAAGAATCAGGACGGATTCTGTCTGGTGGGAATTTGGTTGATGGGCTGGAACTCAAAAAGCAGATCCTTTTGAAAGTCCTTACTAGACAGATGGATGAAGGGAGGGAGGAAGACAGGGAGGGAAGGAGAAAGGAAGGAAAAGAAGGAGGGAAGGGTGGTTGGAAAACAGACACTATCCAGCTATCAGTGGAAGTGTCCAGCTAGTACTGCTAGGACAAGAGGCTTCATGGAGGATGTTAATTCTAGAAGGGAGGCTCTTGGTTTGATGGTTTCTATCCCAGGACACCTGTGGGGCTGGTTGTGGAAACACACATGTCCCTGCAATTCAGACCCAACTGCATATGTTCTGCTCATGCTTGACAGAAGCCACTGTTAGAGCTGAGCTTTCCATCTCTTGATGACAGTCATCTGACAAGCAGAGCCCTTTTTGTAGCTGGGCCTCTGCTGTTGAAATATTTCACTGTGAAGTCACAGTAGCAGTGTGATAGGGACACAGCAGTCTGTACAAAAAAAAAAAAAAAAAACCTATTCTGCCTTGAACCATCATTCCAGCAAAATATCCTCCAGCAAAGTTAGCCACAAAACCATCTTTGATAAGCAAGACCTGACCATCCTTTTCTGTTTGTGATATGAAGGAGCAGTTTGTGGCCCAAGGCTGTATTGAAAAATTTTACAGTAAACTACATAGCTCTCAACCAAACCCCTTAAGTCTAGAATAGATATAGAAAATTAGTATGTTCTTTTAGATAAATATTTCATTCAGCTGCACAAAAGTAGTGGATGAGACTCCCAAAGATCCAAGCCTCTTTCATCAAATGAAACTATTTTTACACATACAAAAAAAAATCAGAAATTGAACCTTTCTACAGTGGTCACAGATTTCTGCAAGGAAATAATTAGTCCTGACAGAATCTTCCAGAAATAAACAGTCGTACTCTGGACAGCTCCACGGGGTTATAATAATCCTTCACAGCCAAACAGTTGCCATCTTGTCCCTTGTGTGCTTAGAGTCCTCACAGGGTGAGACTTGGCCTCAGGATTTAGTAACGCTTGGTTCCTTAGGGTCAACGATTCTAAGGTTAAACTTACTGTTCACATCACTGTCTGTCCTTTTCCCAGTATTCCCAAACTCAGCTAATAGGAATAACATTTTTGTAGATCCTGTGAATCATTTGAGGCCTATTTCTTACTCCCACACCCAATCAGTCAACAAGTGCTGTCAAATCTGTCTAATTCGCTTATTCATTTCCTTCTGTCTGGAGCGCTCCGCCTCCAGAGACTGGTTCTGTGTTGTCCAAATTGCCAATCAAAGGTCACTTGCCAGGTCTTTGGTGACCCTCCGGTTGAAAGGAGCTCCTGTACTCCCACTCCAGGAACATTTCAAGAACCCTGTGTCCTTTCTCCATCATACTGAAGTGATGACAAATCGTTTCAGCTGTGACTTGGCCCTCCCCACTTCTCCTGGAGAACAGAAATCTCGGGTAGTTTCTCTGTCACCATCCACACTGGCTATCACACTGACCAGTGCCCAGGGTGTCTTTTAAATTCCCTGATTGCCCCACCCACTCAGCACGTGCTGATCGGCACCTCCATGCCAGACGTTATGCAAGCACAGAAAGTACAAAGAAGGGCAAAAATAAGTCCCCATCTTTGTCCTCATGGAGGTGATGTTTTATCAGATAGCCATTACTGTAGCAATTTGTATATAAATAAATGTCACCTTAAGACGATGAATGTTTCTTCTCAGATCTTTTTTCAGTTTTCCAAATCCCATTACCATTGCTTTGATTCAGATGCCACAGTCTCATCCTCAGCTCTTAAAAATCACCTATTACTTTGCCTCCCTCTTGTCACCCCGCATTGTCTTTTTCCAGTGCTAAAATACAAACCTGATGTGGCTTTCTGCCTTTAAAGGCTTTGAACTTCATTAGATCTCAAGGAAAAGATATCTGTGCTCCTTAATGCACAGCCTTCTCCTCATCTCCCCTTCCTGTCCCAGACCTCCTTCTCTGTCTTTGTACTCTATATTCCAGTGACCCTCAGTTACACTCTTAGGGTTGTGCATATGGTTTCTCCAGCCCGAAAACTCTTTTCCCCACCTGCTGATGCTCTTCCTCACTTAGCCCTGAACTCAGAGGAGATGAGCTCCTCCAGAAGGCCCCTCATCCACCCACTCAGACTACCTGTCCTAGCATTCTTCTGTGCTGTCATAGCCAAAAAGGCAAAAAAAATTCCTTGCCCTATAATTGTTGATTTACTTTTCCTACTTTGTGGGAGAATGTCTTCTATATCTCAGTTCCTTTGCCTTAGAGTCCTCCCAAGGACTTTAAGTCCTAGGAACTGTGTGGTATTGATGGAAAGATAATTGGAAGAGTTAATAAATGGATGAATTTGCTTGATAAAACTAAATCTAAAATGATTCAGCAACACAGATTCAAACATATTCTAAGAACATGAATAAAGGTATGTAGCCCAGAAGGCTAGTGAAGCTCATTTTGAATCTTCTAAATACTGTGGTAGTCAGTGCTTAGTAATTCAGCCCCACATTGACTTTGTGCATGTTGATATTAAGAAAAGAACAAGAACAGAGCCTCGAGTATCTGTAGTCCTGTGCTTGAAGTATCAGAAGATAAGGCAACATGGAAAGCATAACACCATACTAAAAAAAAAATGTACATTATTTCTACCACTAATGAAATACTGCTTTAAAAGTTTTAACACCTTCTAGTTTGTAACTGAAAAAGAAAAGGTGTGGTTACAATATTTTTTGACAGAGGATATAAGGACTTGCTTACTATGAGAAGCAATGCTACATCATGAGCTGAGAAAATATGAATATTTATGCCAACAAATACAGTGGAGCACAGGACTGAGATTACTGCAGCAGTTAGGAGTATATTGCTCTCCTAGGGAAGTTGATTGTTACCAGAGAAGACCAGGAGGGCACAAACATGATTGGTGTTCGAGAGTCTCAGCACCCATTCGCAATTGGGAAGTTGTTGGCTACTATTAATCATTATGGAGAGACCAAGTATGTATCAAAAAATGTGGGAATAAATCATGGCACAAATTGAATGGTCAGCTTGATTGGCTTCTAAGACACCTAGGAGATGAAGAAAGCACATATGTGGGGCCATCTGGGTGGGCTATAGAGGTGTGACTTTGTGCTCTTCATGTTCTTGCTCTCTGGCATGGTTCCCCTGCTCTGGTCCTGGGCTGCCGTACCTGACAAGCCTTGAAGTCAGCCAACCATGGACTGGACACCCTAAAACCATGAGCCAAATTACACCTCTCCTATAAATTGTGTCAGGTACTGTGTCCTGGTGACAAAGAATTGGTATAAATCAACTCTAGATATTTCACCTGGAAACATTTGAAAAGGGTGACTCTCGGGCTGGAGGGTTAGCTCAGTGGTTCCAGCGCATGCCTTGCAAGCGCGAGGTCCTGAGTTCGATCCCCGGTAACCACATATAATGCTGGGCGTGGAGACACGCCCACCAACAATCAACACCGCATACCACAATGCCGGACATGGTGGCTCATGCCTGTAATCCCAGCACTCGGGAGGCAGAGACAGGAGAATTGCTGAGCTCAAGGCTTGCCTGGGCACCATAGTGAGCTCAGGGCCAGCCTGAACTACAAAGCGAGACCCTGTCTCAAAAAGCAAAAAAAATAAATAAATAAAAAAATTAAAAAAAAATGAAAAGGGTGACTCTTCCCTCACTAAAACAAGAGAGAGCAACTTGCCTCACTTGTTTCTAATCACCACTGCAGGTACTTGTATATCAATGGTCGTTCTAGTAGTGCCTTCAGAATGTATCTGATATTCAGCAGATATTCACTATCTATTAAGTTTATAGCCTTAGGGTAAATGAACCCTCCTCATTAGAAGGATAAGATAAGGGCATCTGATAGAAAGGAGCCAAAAGGAACTTTTAGGGCTCAACAGAAATGGGCACCACAGCGTCAGAATAAGCAAGTCACTGAATATAATTCCTTATATGACAACAGAGACAGATCTATAGATCAAAGTCCTAGTTACCTTAAAAAATATACATGTATATATTGTCCTGGAAACTAAAGATATCAAAACATTATTAAAATGTATGCTAAAACCCATAGTAATAACCAGAACTTATAGTGGTGTTATTCAAAGCAATCTTTCTTTGTAATTAGCTTCAAAATTAATTTGTTAGCATGGAATATTATTTCTACATTAGCACTCATTTGGCAATTAATGTTTACTGTCAAAACTGCATTAAGCTCCCATGTTTGAAATGATGAATGTGCACCTCATTGATTACTGCTTGTGATTTCATGTGTTATTCTTAGAATGCTAATTTTTTAGCAATGTGTTTATTGCTTTTCCAACATTCACTACTAAACAACTAAGATTAGAAAGCTTATCTATACAGTTTTAAGATAGCAGTAAGAATAATATTGCCTTTTTCCTCTTCTGTGGGACTCTGATATTAATAAACTACTTTAGCAAATACTTGTATACAGAAAACATTTTTCTTCTTTTTGTGTTAATGGGGAGTAAACACAAGACCTCATATTGAGCTGTATCTATAGTCCTATTTATTTATTAGTTAGTTATCGATTCACTCATTCATTTAATAGAGTCCTGCTTAGTTGCTAATCTTCCAAGCCTGAGTTCATCTTTGTGATCCTCCTCCCTCAGACAAAAATGTTTTTCAATTTTCATTACAGCTTTATTCCAATTTCTTTGTTCATTGGTTTTCTATCATTTGCAAGTCTTCCTACTTCGTATGTATAGTGAAACTTTGTCAATAAAAAAGTTTAGACCCTGTATCTGATTTTGTGTCTGCAGTTTTGTCTTCTAAGTTTCCAGTCTGGAGATGGATTCAGACATATAACTAACAATGACAGTATAGGTCATGTATAGGATATGAAATGAAAAGCCAGCCTAATTCCCTCAGAGAGTTAAGAAAAGGATATATAACATAACGCACATAAAACATCACAAAGAGCTATGCCAGAGGGTTGGAACTTGGTCTGAAGGATCCAAGAACGTACGACAAAATCAGATACAGTAATAATTATGAAGCAAATCTGAGAGAGAGAGAATTGAAGAGCCTGAAGAGTGAATTATAGAAAATTTCAATTGCCAAGAAATCATAAGAACCAATTTCAATCAAGGACAGTGAAGTGGAAAAGCAAGACACAAGATATACTTAAGAGAAAGAGTAAAAACACTTCAGTAAATGATTGAATTTGAAATGGAAAAGACTAACTGAAAAGGGAAACCAAGAATATCTCAATGGCTGCTAGCTTGGAAGACTCTTGGTGTTCGGATGAACTGTTGGACAACAAACTATATAGAAAACATTTGATAAAATTGGGAAGGATAGGAAGATACTAGCAAAAATGAATGTATCCATGAACTAGTAAAACATTAAGGAAATAATCTGATGAAGAGCCCAACTGATGGCCATGTCCAGAGAGGTCCAGAGTTAGAGATTTTGGAATCAAATCATTCAGCTTGTCAAGCCCAGGGCAGTCAGTGGTGTATTTCTGAATTACTATGTAGAGAAGAATGATTAACTGACAACCAAACACGATGGGATATTTTAGGAAGCCATTAGCATTTTAATGGTGGAGAAGTGCTCAGAGAGTATCAACTCAAATAAAAACAAGATGTAAGATAATTTATACAGTAAAATTTCAGTTATATAAACAAAATAGCCTCAAAAGGAAGAAGGAAAGATATTAAATGATCACAACATCCACATTAGATTTTTTCCTTGTATTATGTAATCCTTTTGTAACTTTTCTATGGGAATTACTTAAAATCCATTTAGATGAAGATGGTGTCTCAGAAATATAACTAAATTTAGTTTAAGGAACTGGATAGAAGACACTCCAGGGAAAAGGACTGAGGTGTTTTAGGTGCAACAGGGAGGAATACAGTGTATAAATAAGCTGTAAGTCCTTCAGGATTATTGAAATAAAACATTATTGTGGAGACTATTGGGAGGAAACTGGATGGGAATTTGTGGTTGCAGTGCAAAGGCTTCTTAAGCTAAGATTCCAATGAATCTCCTCTGGGGAAGCGTTGCAGAAATACATAAGTAGCACTTTCTTTTCCTGTGGCTGCTATAACAAAGTGCCATAGACTGGTTTCCTTAAACACTAGAAATTGACTTTCATATTATTCTGGAGGTTAGATCTCAAGATCAGAATGCCAGCATGGCTGGTTTCCCTGAGACCTCTCTCCTTGGTTTGCAGACAGCTACCTTTTCCCCGTGTCAAGAGATGGGTTAACAAATTACTGTAATAGTCCAGGTAAAATGGGATTATTATATAAAGCAGTGTTAGCAGAGATAAAGAGAAAACAATCAATTGCTGAAACATTTAGGAAATAAAATGAGCACAAGCTTAAGGTTAGTTTGATGTTAGAATGAATAATCGAATTCTATTTTGGATGGTCCAGTCGATGATGACACTGTAAGTAAAGGTTAAAAAGCAATGCCAAAGTAAAGAGCTGGTTTGGAGGGGAGATTAATTCAATTTGGGGAGATCCAATTACAGCTACCAGAATACAGTTAGTTGTAAGAGTCTGAAGTTCAAAGGCAGATAATTGGCCTGGAAGTCTAGATGTGTGATTCATTAGTACTGTCATTATTTTGAAACTCTAGAGGCAGCTTCTCCTGCACTAAATGATGAAAGTAATGGATTTAGAGGGAAAAAACAAACATTAATTTCTAAGCAGGAAAGGAGCCCATGAAGGAAACAATACTCTGTGAGTGAACCGGGAAGGTCACTTGTTACAGAATCCAAGGAGAAGAAAGAACTTTGACAAAGGGCGTGATCAATGAAATACAGCAAAGAGATTCTAAAGACAAAGACTGAAACACGTTAGTTGGCTTGGGAACTAGAAGGTTTTAGACATTATTCTGAACAATGGCTAACATATTTCATGCTTATATTTCATTTTGAATCTCAAAACAATAACCTAGGAAAGTGTCATCATCTTCAATTTTCAGATTAAGAAGGCAGTCCCTCAAGAAAATCAAGTGTCTGACCTAACATCAGCCAAAGATCAGCAAAAATGAGACTGAGTCCCAGAGCTCTTTCTGTATCATCAGATCAGCTAGGAAATGCTAGGGGCTGAAATTCAGAGTGCAGTGAAGCTGTGAATGTATTATTGGAATTAGATAGATTGCCTTTTTCAAAACAGAAAAATGGGGGGCAAGCCAACTGATTCTGGTTTCTAGCAGTTCCCACATTGTACTGCACATCACCTGTCTCTACAGTGGATGCTCACTGTGTCTTTGTCCAATGAACAAAAAGTGAATTTTAGCTTTTACTGGATATCAGGCAGAGGGAAGAAGAGATCACAGCAGAAGGAGGTTGCGCATAGCTGAAGAGTAAGGAGCCCGTGAAGATGACTGGGCAGCAAGAGAAAAGAGGAAGCACTTAGAAAACTAGCTCATTCACGGGAAAGGCTGACAGGGTCTAGGATCAAATGTACAAGCAGGACGTTCGAAGCAAGACATGCTCCTTTTGAGGAGGGACAGGAAGTATGACTTTACAGTAAGTGTTACTGAACGTTACTTCATCTTCTTCCAACCATCCTTCCCATGGTGAAGCTCAGCAAGAGGGACAACTCCCCAACCCCAGTAAGTTTCTCACTTGAAGTTTTAATAAATTTATGCATGAAATTCCCTACCTAGAATTTCGCTTTTCATTGAATAGTAAATTTGTATAGAAAGATAAACATCCAAGTGACAGGTATTGTCAGAATGATTTCTTGAATTTTCCTGGCAGATTCCTTTACACCCCTGAATTGCACTCACGCTCCTGGAGAGACGGAGTGGTAGAAATAAACAACCTCCTGCTCACTTCTTATGCTTGTTCAAACTGCCTTAGCTTATCAACAAGATATTTCAAAAATGCTGTGGGGTGTACGTGAGAATAAAGGCATCTGAAAAGTTGAACAAAATGCACTTACTTAATGTGAACAAAATTGTAATTACTTGATTCAGCCTTATATATAAAGATAGTTTATGTTCTCCTCCCAATTAGCTAAGGACATGTGGCGGATGAATGTTTTATAATAAAAACATTTTCTTAATTTGTTGAGTTTTAATAATCTCATACTTCAAAAGAGGCATAGATTGGAAACATTTAGATATTTAAAGACTAAAATGCTTCTTGTTTGTGAAAATGTATCTATTGATCACTTTGATGTTTAAAAAAATATTTTGTATTGTATCCTATCAACAAAGTCAAACCATATGCTATAATAGTTTAAGCTTTTGCATGATGTTTGAATTTAGGCCAGATCTACAAGAGGATGAAAACTCTGACTGCTCTGTTACAGCCCGGTTAGCTAATTTCATTCTGGAATGATTTCTGTGACCTATAAGGAGGTCAGGGACAGGGAAGAAAGATGCGAAACCAAACACTAAGATCTAACAGTTTTGAGTTTAGTGTCTGTAAATTTGTGCTTATCAACTTCTACATGTCCACTGAAAATGTGCAATTACACTCAAATTTTGGTTTATACTAAACTATGTAGCATGTTTCATGTCCAGTCTATAAAATTTAAACAAATATTTAATTATAAAAAATAACATTCTATATAACATTTTTCACATACTGTTATTGGACATATATTATCAAAAGAATATGAGCTTACTAAGCATCTACTGGGAAAGGTAAGATAATCTTGTAAATTAGCTATATATCAATCTGGGACTAAGTGTCTCTTTTAAATGACTAATATTATGTACAAAAATAAATAAAACCAAACTTCTAGCATATTTTTAAGAGATAAGATTCTACTCAAAGAATCAGTTTATGTGTTGCAGTCAATTAAACGTGTAGATGACATCTTGGTCCATCTCTGTGCATTCCCAGTATATTCAGAGTTGTTCAACTAATGTGATTCATAGTCATATGGATTTAAAAACTACATTTCTTGCCTGCTATTATAAAAATGCTTTATGATTAATGTGCAGTAATTTTGGTTCTATGCAAAAATATTATAATTAAATATATTTTCATTTTTAATTGAAAATATAAAAGTCTCTTTAGATGCAATTAAGGTATTTTATAATCATTTAATATTATGTATAACTATAATTGCACTTATCTGGGAAATCATAATGTCCTTTGTGTTTTGCTAGTTGAGTGCATCCTATTTTTAAATTATTACATGTTACCAAGACTGTAGTACTTAATTTGAATAAAATGAAGTACATTAAAAATTATGAAGAAAATATGTGTAAGTCATCAACTGTAATACATGATTGGCGGTTTTTCTAAGAAAAAAAATCAAGAGGAAAAATGAAAGGTATGGCATGATTAATTGATTCAGAATGGCTCCTGCTGAAAAATTATATTCAGTAAGAACCTGTCATAACTTCTGATCATTTGTCACTCTGCAGTATATCAGATAGAATGGATTCAGGTGCACAAGCAGTAAAAATGACTGTATAAAACTGCCAGCTTTTTAAATAAAAATATGGTTTCTTAACTCACTTAATTCCAGATAGCTATGGTATATTACTCTGAGTTATTGCTCTGCTTCCAGAAATGGTAAATATTTTTATGAAAATTTTTCCCAATATATACATTTATCATGTGGCACTCAAGCCTCAAAAAATTTTTTCTAGATACAAGTTATGCATACTTTTATTAAAACAAGAACCCAAACAAAATCTACTATTTAAATAAATAGAAAATAAATGGGGAAAATGTGAGTTTATAGCCCAAGATATTCTTTCAATAAAAATTCTTTTAATGTAATGAAATGCATTACTCTTGTACATTGTGTTCATATCTCCATACACATATATGTATCATGGATGTCTCTTGGTAATGTTTTTCTTATGTAAAATCTCTTCTTAAGCACTATGAATGATTAAATGAAATAATTCTAGATATGACTGTTATATCTGAGAAAAAAATTTTATAGACTGTAAAGGAAGTTCAGATATTCGTCATTTTCAAAGACAGAAGGGTTGCCATGGAAATCCCTGGGAACGGTATCAGTGGGTCTGATTCAAACCTGGCACGTGTGAAGCAGCGTGCATCAGTCGTGCTAGTCGCTGTAGAACAGAGTTCACTGAGATGAACGGGAATCCCTGACTGCTCTGTTACAGCCCAGTTAGCTAATTTCATTCTGGAATGATTTCTGTGACCTACAAGGAGGTCAGTGACAGTGACTGAGCCCCGGATGGCTGTGCCGTGAGTTCTTCTGGCTCCTCTGTGGAATTCCACAGGTTTTTGCCATCAGATCCAACTGCGTCTGCTTTTCATTTTTAGCTCCTATTTTATCTAGTATTTTTTCTATGCCTGTGCTGTACCTCCCCCCACCTTTTTACAAAACTCTTATTTGAAACCAACTTTTCATGCAATTACATGAAAGCAAGTAAACTTTCTACTTCCCTGGATTGTAGACCCGTGGGTAATTATTTTAGTCACCTTCTGCATTTGGCATTCCTTCTTTGGGGCATTGAAATTGGTTTTTCTCATCTTAGCATCTGAAGATCCGTGTCCCCTTGCCCAATCGCCTGACAGTGATGCCTACAGCAGAGGATGTGGAGTCAGCAGCTTTTCGGGCACCAGAAATGGCAGCGTCAGGATCATCAGCACGAGTAGACTTTGTAGAGGTAGTTCTCCCAAACTGTATCATGAGACCAAACACTTTTGGTGTGTCACCTGCTGATGAGGGCTGCCTTCTTCCCACGGAGCGTACGCACGATGTTTGGCCTGGGTTAAAATTCAGTGACATTCCTCGCTAGCTGAGAGAGACCCAATTTTCTTCCAAATGGATTCATAAATTTCAATGAATATGAATTTTTATCAGTCTCAGAAAAGCACTAATATCCATACTTTATCAAATTTGTTTCACTACTTCTTATGGAAAGTTCATGTTGCATAAAATTCTTGTGCGTTTTTCAAATAGGTCAAAATAAGTCATCATTTAAAAGTCACCCTGATGCAGTAAATAAGAGAATTTCTGTACTCTGTTCAGTTTATCAGAGGCCAAGTGTGGTCGCATGGTTTTACTCTCTGACAATGTTCCCTTGTAAACTTGTTTTGCAAAACGAAAGATTATTCCCAGATGGCCTCAGGTCAAAATAAGAAATACCAGTAATGGATTGATTTTCTGTATCCTTTCATCTTATGTAATTTAATGTGTAACAGTTATTTCATAGCTGTAAAACACATTTGTTAATTAACCGCATTGGCTTTATTTGTATAGTTCAGTGGCTGATAGCATTTCAATTTGCATGTGAAATGAGTCTCCATAAAGATGCTTTTGCAAAATAAATAACAGTTGACATAACAGGAGAATTTACTTTTAACATTTGATACCTCTGAGTTAGAATTAAATTGTATTTCTTAGAGAAATCCAGTGTCTAATGCAGTACAACATATTTATCCCTCACCTCACCCCAACTCCCTTTTAAAAAACAAATTATAAAGAACTTATATTTTATTGGCAATATTGCTTGTTAAGTACAGTTTGAAGGATCTTTTCGTAATATAGATATGATGAGCCTAGTAGCTTATCCTATATTTTGGTTTTATTTCATTGTACTATATAGGAAATAACAAGCTATAACATTTCATAGAAAGCCTATGCTATAGACCATTCTATTTCTATTCTGTTGTGAGCATTTTTATCACATGAAATATATAAAATATGAATTTATGGCTTTGGATACATTGCCCTTTGTATAAATCATACTTGGATATGAAAGTGAAAGTTGATTTTCTCTGAACTATATAAATGCTAAATTTCCCATTAATACTTAGGAGAACTGGATGCATAAATCTACTTGGTGCTTGTGCGTTATTTTTAAGCTGTGTATCCCATATTCTGGCTTCTGTCATCCTCGTGTAGATTGAGTGTATCACTCAAACAGTACTCTGAAAAATCTATTGCTATTGTAAGGAGACAAATCATAACTCTCTACGCTTTAAAGAGAATTATATAATCTTAGGGTAGTTTTGTAACATGTTCTTATGAATTCTCAGTGTCCTTCAAACATCAACCCTTAGCTTTCTAAAATTTATTTTAGACATTATTCGAAACATGTGACATGAAAGTAGCTTTACAGATTAAAATATTCCTGGCCTCCTTCAATGATGTTCCAAGGAAGGAACCAAATTTGCCACTTGTAAGGCTTAAAAATCTTAGAAAGCTGTGATGAGCATCTACAGATAAATGTAGCCTGTTGCATAATGACCTTGCCATCGAGAAGACATCACCTTTCTGTTCTAAGGAGAATGTATAACGAGAGAAAGCTTGTGCATGGAAGACAAAGGTAACTCTCCTTGATGAAAAGATATCATCACCGAGTAACTTGAATAACTCTTGACAAAACTGAAGTGGCTGAAAACAGCATTTACTGAAGTAATTATACAATCAGCAAGTTGACCCGGATACGATACTTAGTTCATGTTTACCACCTGGATATGGCACCTGATTCATGTTTACCTGCTGTCCCAGCTGTTCGTCACAGCCTTCTGGCAATGGATATTAAATGTGTTTACTTGATAAAGTTACACTGTGAATGTCAGGGATTTTTTTTTTAAGTGAAAGATTTATAGGATCCGAAGAGAAACCAGGGTATGATCCCGGTTTTTCTAAACAGTATAAAATGGTGAAAGGGTGAAATGCACTTATAAGCATTTGTTTTATTGAAACAATTTTTTTTTTTTGAGACAGGGTCTTGCTTTGTAGTTCAGGCTGGCCCTGAGCTCACTATGGAGCCCAGGCAAGCCGCCACGAACTCAGCAGTTCTCCTGCCTCTGCCTCCCGAGTGCTGGGATTACAGGCATGAGCCCACCACGCCCAGCACTGTGGTATGTGGTATTGATTGCTGGTGGGCGTGAGTCTCCATGCCCAGCATTATATGTGGTTTCCGGGGATCGAACTCAGGACCTTGCACTTGCGAGGCAGGCGCCGGAACCACTGAGCTAACCCTCCGGCCCTGAAGCAATTATTTCTGTTGGACTACTTTTGAATTAATGAGTATCAGGCTGTTTGACCAGAATTTAGCTAACCATCCTCAGTAAAGGAAGACAACCAAAAATACCCCTGCAGAAGAAGGCAGCATTATTCACACATCTCCAGTTCTCCAAAGTATAAAGTTTCCCTTACTCTTAAAATCAGGTCAGCTCCCAGAAAACTAGCACACAATGTGAACAGATATGAGGTGTGAGCAACTTTGTGTCAGAATTTTACTAAAGGACCGATCCTCCCCGCCCCCTCTGCCTGGTCCCCTTGCTGGGACACGCCCGCGCCTGGCTCTGGCTGCTGTTTCCGGAGCAGCTCCAGGGCCTGCCTCTCCCGAGTGTCACTGCGCTGTCCCGCCGATTCCGGGTCCTGAATCCGCCGAAAAGTTGCCCTTTCGTTGTTGTTTTGCCTCTAGGGAGGAGCGGGAAGCTGCGCAGTGCCCGAGGCAGGCGGACAGGTGCCCAGTGCCGCCTCAGGGCTGCTTCCCTGAGGGCATGCCCCTGTGCCGCCTCTGGGTTTCGGTCCCGCCCAAAGCCGAACTCTGCCAAAGCCGAACTCTGGAAGGGCCTCCCAAGGTGGGAGACCGGAGGCCTCAGAGGGGAAGGTAGCGCTTCAAGGGGCATTAGAGCTGCGGTATCTTTTACTGTAATACTTTTCTATATTTAAACATGCAACATAATTTTGGATCACACCTCCTACTAAATTGCCTGTCACTATCTTGTTGGCAACCCGTGAGATGTGTTTCTGTGACCTTCCAGGTACCTCAGAGAGCAGAACGCTTTTGCCCTTGTGTTTCTGAGCAGTTACAGGCTTCTGAGGTTTGTTAAGGATTTTGTACCTAAACTTTGTCGTCGGTGTATTTTTGCTCATATGAAACTTTACCATTTAAAGTTTCCCCTTTTTAGATTTCATTTGAATCAGGTCCACTCCTCCTGAAGCAAAGCTCTCAGATTTAAATTTTATCACCAAAAGTTGCAGTTATTTTATAGAATTCTCAGAAGTCATATGCGTAGCCTATTTTGTCTTATATCACTTGTTTCTGCCACTAACAATCAACATGAGTCAAAGACTGGTCACTTCACTTAATAGCAAAGAAAAAAAAACTATTAGAGCAAAGATATGGCATCTGGTTATTCAACATAAAAAATAACAAGCTCCAGGGCTGGAGATTTAGCTCAGTGGTTCCAGCACCTGCCTCGCAAGCGTAAGGTCCTGAGTTCGATCACGGTG
>PVIC010017865.1:14989-32329 GCA_004025085.1 Thryonomys swinderianus
ACCGCATACCACAGTGCTGGGCGTGGTGGCTGACGCCTGTAATCCCAGCACTCAGGAGGCAGAGGCAGGAGGATTGCTGAGTTCGAGGCTTGCCTGGGCTACATAGTGAGCTCAGAGCCAGCCTGAACTACAAAGCGAGACCCTGTCTCAAAAAAAAAAAAAAAAAAAAAAAAAAGAGGCTCCAAACAGAAAGGATTAGAACAGTTGTGGGCATGAAATCTATCATAGTTGCTCCATTTTTTTTTTTTTTTTGGAGATAAACATCTATAAAATAGGCGATTCCCTTCCCCCACCACCTACAGCTTGTTTTGCTGTCAGCTGTTTTTTAGATAAGGGAACATCTGAAATTCAGACACTTCACCATCTACCTCCTTGAGCAAATCTTAGAGAAAATTGAAACATTGAATTCAGTCCAGTTCAGCAGAGACATGTCGAGGCTGAATTTTTTTCTGCTCAGCACCGTCCCCGACACTGGAGACGCCAAGCGCGCCGAGCCCTGGCTGTGACACAGCGGCAAAGGGGTGAGGAGACCGGTCAGGGTCAGGGGTCCAGCAGGACACGCGACGCCCGGATGCTGGAAACGCCCCCGTGCGCGGGAGGAGCCGGGCAGCACTGGGAGCCACAGCGAGGAACTCACCAAAAAGGTGAGGCTCAGTGAGGCTTTTGGACCATCAGCCAGGATTTAAAGGTGGCGAAGAGAGTGTTGCTTGTGGAGGAAACGTCACCCTGTCCGAGGAGGAAGACAGAACAGAGATCACCAGCCGCCGGAGGCAGCTGCTTTGCTTCATGTCTCTGTACATTTGCCTCTGTGCACCCTCCATCTCCGCGAGATTTCCCAGTCTGTGGTGTCTGGCATCTCCCCCGAGTGTGTTTCTGAGCTTTCTGCCAGGGCGTGACTAGACAGACAGCATTCCACTCCCGCAGACGTGGACACAGGCGCTGGGCCCGAGGCCCAAGGCGTGGAGGGCTTCGGGTGTTCAGGGTCCGAGGGACAGGACCTGATCCTGATGGCAGTGGAAGCGCGTGGCCGTGGCTTCGCGAGGGAGCTGGAACTGCCCTCCCGAGCGCAGCTCAGGACTTCAGAGAAAGCCTTGCGATGAGGCGGAGGCGAGGAGCGCTAGCCAGGCCGGAAGGGCTTCCTCGGAGCACACTGCGCTGCGCAGGAAGACAGAACCAGCTCCTCAGCGGTCCTTAAGTGTTGAAAGGACCTGAGTGAGGAAATGGCCATCTGGGGCCTGTGTTCCTTTATGTTTTCTCTACGATAGAAGCCGTGCTATAGGAGTGGATATGGAGCCCAGGAAAATGGGGTGCTGTCTGTCCAAGACAGGGCGAGCACCCCGACAGAGGAGATAAAGATCAGTAAGGAGAAGCGCAAGACATTTTTGGAAGAGTATAGTTTCCTCTTGGTATAACCAGGAAAGAGACTGATGAGGACAAACATCTGGATTATCCCTTCAATCAGAGCTCATGCTGTGGCTTCATGATTCATCTCAGAAAGAATTGCCCAGACAATAGATGGGGCCATGTTCAGGGGTAGCTGATAACAAATTTCAAAGCCAAAACAAAGTATCTCCATTCCTAAGTCTTCTTGGAGGACCACAAATCTGCTTCCCATTATCAGTTGGAGGAAGGTCCCTCCAGATCTCTAGGCCAATGTGAAGACTCCAGGGCCCACGCCCAGATCTGCTCCGTGACTCAGTGGGACTTCAGATACGACATTGCTGAAGACTTATGTGGAGGGCCAGCTCCTCTGAGCTCTTGGAAGGCAGGACAGTCTCAGTGTTATATCTCCAGTGGTTAGAAAAGTCCCTGGAACAAAGATTTGTTGAATGGATAAGAGACACAGAGCAACCAGACGAGCTGTAGTTTCCTGCTCAATGTTTGATATCATCACTTGTGATAAAATCAACACAATTAAAATGTCCAAAGACATTCTCTGTAACTATTCCTAAAATTGTGAAATATCCCAAGAATCATCTTTGTCCAAACTCCAAGTGAACCAACCACAGTGGCATGCCTCCAGGCTAGGACTCAGGAGGCTGAGGGAAGAGGATCTGTTTAGCCCAGGAGTTCCAGTCTGGCCTGTGTAAGAGTCAGAACACAACTGAGAAAACTAAAGCTCTCAATGAAACCAATACACATGTATGTTATTAGTCTCAGTCATTAACTACATGTTGAATATCCCTTATCCAAAATACTTAGGAGTTTTGGGTTTGAGAGTATTTTTTAAAACTTTGGAATATTTTCATCTGCATAATGAGATATACTGAGGATGAGGCCTAATTGTAAAGAAAAAACTCATTATGATACATGTGTGCCTTGTACAGATAAGCTGAAGGGAATTTTGTATATTTTCCTGGGTTTTGCCTGTGATGCATTACATAAGTCAGGTGTGGAAATTTCCACTAGCGACATCATGTCAGTACTAAACTTGGGATTTTTAGAATGGGAATACTCAACTTGTAGAACCTTGTGGAGTTGAATCCAATGCCATCCTGCAGCTGAGACATACACAGGTACCAGTTTCATTTCCATTTGAATAACAACACCAAAAGCTCAGGGAGTAAAGAAGATAAACAAGTAAGACTAAACCCAACTAAAAGCTTCTACACAACAAAAGAAAAGGCAACCAACAGATTGGGAGTTATTTGTAAATAATATCTGAGAAGGAATTATTATGGATATGCTGTATCCAGCATGTACAAGGAAAATTAATTTAAAACAATGAGCAAAGGTCTTCAGGAAAGACATGAATGGCCAGTAGATGAGAGAAAAGGACTTACTGTTCCCACTAGGCATCACTGAAATCAAATCCACAGTGCGATAACACTTCATACCTAGTAGGACAACTGCTATCAAAAAGCAGAAATACGCATCGATGCCAGGGTAGAGTAAATATCAACTGGTGAGAAAGTCAGTTGATACAGCTATTATGGAAGTCAATGTGGAGGTTCCTCAAAATATTAACAATAGAATTACCATATATCTAACAGTTCCTCTCTGGTTATGTCCACAAAGGAAATGAACACAGTAATGAAACCATAGAAAACTCCGTGAGGTATGGTAATAGGTACATTAATGATGGCAGTAATTATCTCATTTCACAGTGTGTATGTATCTCAAAACAGGAAGTGGGACACTTTGAACATACACAATGTGCATGTGTCATTTTTACCCCAATAAAACAAAATAAAATTTAAACTAAGCAATGGGGACTGTGAATAATAAGGAAACAGTTGCTATTCAAGGCAGTTCTTGCAAGATAAAGTGAAGAAAATAAACGATGCGATACCCCCAATAAAGGAAATTATGTGTTTAACCATATGTGACACATGCTTTTTAGCCTCTCAGTATTGAGCTACTATAGACACCTGATGTCATATGTAGTTAATTTGAACTTTGCCCTGGCCACTAACAAAATAGTGATCTGGACAAAACCAATGATGTCCTATTCCTTAACAATGAAAAATTGATGAAATGTGGTTTTTGGTTTGGTTTGGGTTTGGGTTGGGTTTTTTTGTTGTTTTGTTTTTGTTTTTGTTTTTGTTTTTTTTGAGACAGGGTCTTGCTTTGTAGTTCAGGCTGGCCTCGAGCTCACTATGTAGCCAGGCAAGCCTCGAACTCAGCAATCCTCCTGTCTCTGCCTCCCGAGTGCTGGGATTACAGGTGTGAGCCACCATGCCCGGCTGGGTTTGGGTTTTTTGAGACAGGGTTTCCCTATGTGTTCCAGGCTGCCTTTGAACTCACTGTGTAGCCCACACTGGCCTCCAACTCAAGCAATCCTCCTGCTTCAGCCTCCCCACTGCTGCTATAGCAGGTGTGTGCCACTATGCTGAGAACGGATGTTTACTGAGTGGAGATGCCAGGCTCTTTTCTCACCTGTAAAATTTCATTAGGCCTGGTAATGGTTGTGTGAGGTCTGTGTTATTATGTTTGATAGTTGAAAAAATGAAGGCTCCGAGAAATTAACCAGTTTACCCAGGATCACACTGATCTAAAGTGTCAGATGCTGGAATGAAGCACTTTATTTCTCTGTAATCAGGTATCTGTTTAATTGCTTCACCTATAAATTATGAGTTTGTTTAGTTTCTGCTTAAGGAACTTCAAATTACTTATGCTAATGTCACTTATTTGATTGACCTCCAAGGTACTTGATTGAAAAATCAAATCATGTTCATGTTTCCTGATGATAAATATATTTTGTAACTCATGAGAATTATTTATTCTTGATGGATTTTTTATTTCTAAAGAAGTGTGTCAGGGTGCATAGAGGGTTGCAGGATCCCAGATTAACAAGTCAGCTCTCCTGTGCAAGGACTGACACGATCAGGTTTTGTAAATTTCTGCGAGTGTCAGTCTATTTGTAATTGCATAATGCTGCTTTCATTTCTGATTCGGTGTCCTTTGTTATCAGTTTTATTTTTCAACTTTTTAAAGTCAAGGTGATTGATTGCTTTTGCACTTCCTAAGATTTGAGCTTGGAAAGGTAACAATAGCTCACGTAGTCACCATGTATAAAACTCTTCAAAGCCCATGAAGGAATGCTTTCAACGGTATAGTTTTTTGATCTGCACATTATCTGGTAGAGGAGGTATAAAAAATATTTCTCACTTACCAGTAGGGACTTTAATTTTATTCACTAGGACATAAATCACATCTTAGTGCTGTAGGCCAGGCACCAATTTTTGTCAGTTTACACTATTTGTCAATGGCTATTAATTCTATGTTATATTTTCCCTTGAGGACACGTGTTTGGAATTGTAATATTTTATAAGTAGATGCTCTGTAGGATAATTTCATATAAACTCTGAATTATAAATTGTCTTATGTAGTAATTATCATAATCAATGTTAAACAGTTTAGGATACAGTATCTATTAGTAACTATTAAACAATGTCCTTTCAGTATTACTCGATAAGTAGATATAGAAATTAATAACTTCTTATATAAAAGCATTTGCCATTCTGGGAGATTTGTAAATTGAGAGGTTTTCCTATTTTTTATTTTTTAATAGTCTGGAATGATTGCATTCCTTGTGGAGCATGGACACATCAACTTAACACATTTTAATTCCTTTTTATCTCTTCCCTTCCTCTCCTTCCCTTCCTCCTCCACATGTGCATCCCTCTCTTACTTGAGAAAGACCTTCTAGCTATTATTTCTCTTTCATTTTGCCCTTCATTTACAGTTTGAGTTTCTCATATAAGAGAAACTATGAAATTCGTATGTCTGATTTATTACATTTAACATGCTTGTCCTAAAGTGCCTCCCTTTCTCATAATTGACTAAAGTTTATTTTTCTTTGTGGTACAGTAGTGCTCTGTGGTGTGTAATATCACATCTTCTTTATCCATTCACCTGTTAATGGATACATAGGACACATAAGCTGTTTCCAAGATTTAGCTATTACAAATTACGCTGCTTAAAATTGAGTATGCATGGATCACTATAACGTGACATCTTTAACTCTTTAATTTAGCTTTTAATAACTTTACCATTGGTGCAAAGTCAACCTTCTCAGTTTTTCGATGAGTTCTTGGCTTCACAGGAGAGAGAGTCTAGGTTGAGGAAAGTCACAAGCAAATGCAGAAAGACGCGGAACTGATAACTTCTGCAGATTCCATGGGAATCATTTGAGTGGGATGTGTAGGTGTTGGTTGGTGACATCAGAGTTGAGGTCTGAAGAGCATAGGAGAGCCTGCTCCAGTGTGATGTTGCATAACAGGTTGCTAAAGAGAAATAGGTCTCATTAAGTTGATTTTCCAAGAGATACTGCCAGTTTGATTTTCACCTAATTTAGGCATCAGAATTTGAACTCTAATAAGAAACACAGTTACTAACACTGAGTCTGAAATTCCCTACACATATTAACTCATATGACCCTCACAGTAACCTTTAAGTAGGTACTTTTATTATCTCCATTTTACAAATAAGGAAACTGTAAGGCAGAGGAGTAACTCACCCAAGTCACAAGGCTGGAAGACTAAGGAGGAAGAATTTGAATCCCAATTGCCCCACTCTGAACCTTGTTCTTAATTAATGAGGTACAGCTAAATGGAGCTTACCCCAAATAAATTCAAGGTTTGAGGTTATACAATGCTTTTTACACATTTGAATGTATATTGAATTCAAAAAGTTTTTGCTAATCTTGGCTCATAAAATACTTAGGTCTCTTTCACTTGAAAAGTGTTACTGAAATAAATGACACACAGTAAGCCACACATTCTAACATGCACAGATTCACAGTAGCCAAGATACATAAACAACCCAAATGTCCCCTAACAAATGCATAGGTAAATCTGGCATATACAGTGAGTCCATGATTTGGCCTTGAAGAAGCAACTCCTAGCATTTGTGACAGCGTAAATGGCTGCGGAAGATACTGTGTTAACTGAAATGAGCAGCCACAGGATGCATATTGGATGGTTCTTGTTGAATGGGGTATCCAGACAGTCAAAGGTCTGGAAGTAGACAGTAGATTTCTGGTGCTGGGAGGGTTACAGAATCTTGGAAAGTATAAAGCTACAGTCACATAGAAGACTAGATCACAGAGAGATGCTGAACAACACAGCTGTCTGGTTAACAGTATTATATATATACATATACATACATATATGTATGTATATGTATATATGTACATATGTGTGTGTGTGTATATATATATATATATATATATATATATATATATATATATATATATATGGGGGGGACAGGCTCTCACTTTGTAGTTCCAGCTGGCCCTGAGCTCACTATGTAGTCCAGGCAAGCCTTGAACTCACAGCAATCCTCCTGCCTCTCCCTCCTGAGTGCTGGGATGACAAGCATGAGACACAGTGGCCAGGCATTGTGGTATATGGTACCGGGGATCGAACTTGGGACCTTGCACTTACAAGGCAGACACCAGAACCACTGAGCTAAATCCCCGGCCCCGCCCAGTAGTATGTATTTAAAAGTCTGTTCAGGGGCCGGAGGGTTAGCTCAGTGGTTCCAGTGCCTGCCTCGCAAGTGCAAGGTCCTGAATTTGATCCCTGGTAACCACATATAATGCTGGGCGTGGAGACACCCACCAACAGTCAACACTGCATACTACAATGCCGGACGTGGTGGCTCACACCTGTAATCCCAGCACTCGGGAGGCAGAGACAGGAGGATTGCTGAGTTCGCGGTGGCTTGCCTGGGCACCATAGTGAGCTCAGGGCCAGCCTGAACTACAAAAAAGCGAGACCCTGTCTCAAAAGCAAAAAAAAGAAAAAAGTCTATTCAGAAGGTAGATATCATGTTGGGTGTTCATCCTGCAGAACATAAAGTAACATAAATAACAAAATAAAGTCAAAAGAATAAAAGAAAACTCAGGGAAGTAATAGGTACATTTACTGTGCAGATTGCCGTGATAATAACATAAGTGGATATGAGGACACAAACCCTTCAGATTCTGTACATTCCTTAGAGATAGTTTTCTATAGCTACCCAAAGTGAAGCCAGAAAAAAGGATATAAATCAGTGTGTTGAAATACGTCCCGATGAACTTCAGCACAATGGCAATAAGGAATGATTTGTCACTTCCACGGTACCCTCCTGACTCTGCTTACCACACTCCCTGCTCACAAATGCTGTTCTGCTTTCTCTGTCTGTAGATCCATTGGAATGTTCTGGAACTATATATCAACATCATCATATATTATACTTACTTTATGCCTGGCTTCATTGATTAGGCATAATTACTTTTAAATTTATTCATGCTGCAGTGTTTATTGATTTATATTGCTAAATGCTCTATCATTTATTGTGGCAGGGCCATTTTCCATTCCCCTTCAGATGAATACTTCATCACATTATGCTAGGTTTTGGGTATGGCATCATACCCAAAACTCTTAGGAGATTTTATATATAAGTCTTTGATGCATGTTAAGGGAAGGGACCCATGCACAAGAAATATCTGTACTCTCACACAGGTACAGCTGAGGCACAGTGAGTCTGTCCAGTCAGAGTTGTAAAGTGCTTGTCCTCTGAGAAGTGGATCATTGACTGTGCATAGGCCTGAGGGGGCTGCTTTGGACTCTGGTAATACTATATTTCTTCATCTGGATACTGATTAATTTATTATTTTCATGCATGAAAATCCAATGAGCATTATATTTCCGATCGATCATCCTTGACAGGTATCTTTTACACTGATGGAAAGTTGAAATACTTAGAGGCTAATGGAACAGACTTGCTCAGGTTGGGTGCTTTTCCCTGTGTTGTTAGACTGGGACGGTCACCCCTGAGTTCACAGTCCTGCTACTGTCCAGTTACAACTTCCATAGCACTGACCCTGGCTTCCTCCACTGTTGCCTTTGGACCTTTTTTGGTAAAGTGATTGTTTTCGTATGTGCCTTTCTGATTGCACTACGGACTTTGTGGAGTGAAAAGATAACACGCAGCTTCACCTCTGTGCTCAGCCTCAGGCACTGCTTCCAGTGGGGAACAGTTAGGGGACTCTTGGATGCAGACTGTGAAACCTCCTCATGGTTTCTGATGCAGCTAATTGAAGTTTGAACTCTGAGTCATTATTTGTCTTCTATTAAAGGATTTTTTTTCCTGATTCCTGCACCTTGTTAACGAGGTGGTATAATGTCTGAATGTTTTTCTGCCTAACCTCATGCTTTATTCTAAGCATCTATTTTTCAAAATAATAACATAACTATATACTGACAGCATATAATACTCTGTGTTACTGAGCACTTAATCTGTGTATGACCCGGCAGTACTCCCACTTTACAAAGACAGAAACTGAGGTACAGAGACTTTCAGTCTCTTGCCTAATATCTTGTGGCCAGAGATTTGTTCAGATCTGGACTCATGCTCTCACCTGTTCCGTCCTCGGTGTGTGTGTGTGTGTGTGTGTGTGTGTGTGTGTGTGTGTGTGTGTGTGTGTGTGCATGCGCGTGCGCGCACTGTTACCTCGCTGTGTTTCTTCCTCCTCTAGAACTTCAACAACATGTTGTATTTTCGGAGTGCCTTTCTCTGAGCACCTCGTAGGAAATCCAGCATTCCCAGGATTCTCTATTATTCCTACCCTTCCTTTATGTTCTGCACAGCATTTAGCACTATGTGCTGTATGGTACACTTTAGTTACTTCCTTCTTGTCTATCTCTCCCTACTAGAATCGGAGCACCATGAAAGCAGAGACTGTGTCTGCTTTCCTTTTGGCTGTCCTCCTAGCTCTTAAAATAAAACCTAATACATAGTAGACATTTTTTTTTTAGTACCAAGGGTTGAACTCAGGCCCTTGTGCTTCTGAGGAGGCACAGTGCCACTGAGCTAAATACTTAGCCCTACATAGTGGAGATTGGATGAATACTTAATGACTGAATGCTTCAGAAAATCAACTTATGCTATAACATGTGGTACTAGAGGGTGGAAAGGTGTTTAGGTCTTGAGAAGCACCACCTCCTCCATTAGTAGAGACCTAAGAGAACCTCTAACAGGCGGCAGTGTGGGTACTAACCCTCGTCCCATGGAGCCCAGCGAGCATGCGCTGATAATTTAACTCAAGAGCATTTCTGAGTATTCAAAGGCCCCATGTCATATGTGTTTTTATTAGAAGAAATATCTTCTGGCAAAGGGGAGCCTGAAGCGGATTTTATATTTTATGACTTTTGTTAGGAAAGATCTCGATGGTTGCTGTGTGTAGAGCAGGTCTCCGGGCAGCGCAAGCGTGGTGGCACGTTGGTAACCCATGGCACCGCCCTTTGGGAAACAAGCAGAGGTTTGAACTAGAGGTGCGAAGTCGGCTCCGGGCATAGAGCTGGGCTTCGGAGTGAGGCCTCACAGAGCTCCAGCACAGAGGAAGTAATGCGCAGACTGCTATTTTAGCTTGTGCAGCTACAAAGGCAGGAAACGGGAGGTCTAGGAAGATGACTCATTTTGTTTGCACTGTGGCAGACTGGAAGTACATGTGGTATATGCCAGTAGAGCTGTTCTGTAAATAATGAGAAATTTAGTTCTGGAATTTAGAGCAGCATCTGTGGCTACAGAGATATATTTTATAGTCATTAAATGCCTGAAGCGGCATAGGGAGATTATGTAGAATATTGCTGCAGTATCAGTGGGTTTGAGCTAATCACAATATCAAATGCTGTATGATTTAAACCGAAAATGATTCTAATGAGAGGACACTGATTAAATGAAAGAACTGGCAGTAAGACAAGTAAAACTTAGAAACCAAGCAAAAGCAATTTTCAAAGAATAGTGCATTGTGATGGCATCGTTGCCAGCACTGAACACTAGTGCCACCATCTGGGCTGGCATCCAACCAGCTTGGGCACCGAGTCCTACTACTGCACCATCCATCCACTGAGGACTGTATTGCTGTCACCGCCACTACCACGCACACCAGAAGCAATGCGCCATGGTCAGTAGCTCCTGTCAAGGCTGCCATTAAAGAATTAGGAGCAAGCTGGAGATATAGCTCAGTGGTTCCGGCGTCTGTCTGGCAAGCACAAAGTCCCTGGTTCGATCCCCAGTAACCACATACAGCAATACCGGCTGTGGTGGCTCATGCCCACCAGTAATCAGTACCACATACCACAGTGCCAGGCCTAGTGGCTCATGCCTGTAATCCCAGCACTCAGGAGGCAGGGGCAGGAGGTTTACTGAGTTTGAGGCTTGCCTGGGCTACATAATGAGCTCAGGGCCAGCCTGACCTACAAAGCGAGGCCCTGTCCCCAAAAAAAAAGGAATTAGGAGCATCTATCTGCTTGTGTAACCTGGGACCAGATTCTTGCATAGCAGAGAAGGTTGAAAATCTAGTATCTGGCTTCTAACAAGGGTAAACACTGTCACTAGGCAGGAATGTCCAGATGTACCTGTATCTCCCTTTAGGTCCATGAGTTGTTGCTGCTGCCCTGGGGCTTGGATGACGTGAGGAGGCCAGAGACATCTTAGTAAGAGGAAGTTAAGGAGACTTTTATAGGTTGTTTGGGAGAAGTTCGCAAAAGCTATTGTCTGTTTTCAATTGGGCATTGAAGATTTTAGCACTTCTATATGATAAAGGGAATGGAGGGAACTAATGTCACCATTATAGAAGAGGTAGTCTCTCATGTTACTAGAAACATAAATGAAGTCTGTTTTTGTCTTTATTCAGACATACATAGGTAGATGTCTGGTTTTTATTTTGCTTAGTCACAGTCACAAAGAGTCTTTAACCAAGTGTGTTGCTTTGTGGAGTTATGATTGTTGGGGAAACACCATGCCCAGGGTAGGAGCAGTCAGGCCACCTGCTAGCTATGGGTGCCACTTTCTCCTGTCTTGGAAGGAAAGCCTTAGCTTCTATTAAGACTCCTAAAAGCAAGCAATTTCCAAAATGCCAGAAACTACACATGCAACTAAAATAAAGTTATTAAACCCTACAATTTCCAACTATTAGGTATCACTTTAACTCAGGGATTGTCCTGGATAGTTTTTCTCATTGCTGAGACAAAGTGCCTGACACCTCAAGTTAAAAGAGGAAAGATTTATTGTAATTCAGAGTTTGTAGAGGTTTCAACTCACAGCTGGATGGCTCCAAGGCAAGGTGCCATGGCAGGCAGGCATTGCAGAGCAGAAACTGTTCATGGCAGGAAAAAGACAGCAAAGTAGCAATCAGTAGCAAGCCACAGCAGTAGCTCTCTTTTTGTTGCTTACATTCTGTCCAGCATACACACTCTTAGGGTGGGTAGCACTCCTCCTACTCAGATTGGGCCTTTCCATTATCTGCCTCTAGAAATATGCCCAACCACTGGACTACCACATACCATTTTCTTAACAGCTGATTGATTTTTCCATTAAGTTTATTGATAAGTTTTAGGTATACATTACAATCACACCCAATATTGGGATTTTATACCTGTACAAAAGGTATTTGGTTTTTCCCTATTTTGCTTCACCCCTTTCACCCTTCCACACTCCCTACTTACAAAAATTTTGTTTCTATTTTTTCCATCTTTTCTCAGAATCACACATGAATTCTGGCATCACCACACTCTAGATCCAACCACCTCTAAAAAGCCCCACCTACTATTGCATGAGTCTTTGGGGAGACATCTAGAAACACACCATAGCAGGAATTGTCAAATCTTCTCTACAATGAAGTGATCATAAATATTTTAGGCTTTAAGCGCCATAGGCTCCTTTTTACAAGTATAGGTGGCCCCTAATTTAAGGTTTTTTTCAACTTTATGGTAGTATGAAAGCAGCCTACACCCAATAGAAACAATACATCAGATTCTGAATTTGTATCTTTTTCTGGGCTGGCATACACAGTACAGTACTCCTGCAAAGCAGAATAGTAACAACATTCTGCAACACATGGTCAGCCCTGAAATTATGAAGGTGAAAATTCAATAGTGTACAGAGAATGATTTTGCTTTGATATTCATAAGTTTCATGAGATACTCAACACTTTGATATAAAATAAGCTTTGTGTTCAATGATTTTGCACAGCTACAAGCTAATATTCAATGCTCTGAGCATGGTGAAGCTTGGATAGGCAAACCATGATGTTCAAGACATTATGTGCATTCAATCCATTTTTAACTTACATTATTTTCAGCCTGTGGAGAATAAAATGCAGTGATCATCACCAGATGTTAGCATCTTGATCTTGAACTTCCAAGCCCTAGAACTATGAAAAAACAATTTCCCTTTGATAAATTACTCTATCATTGGTGTTCTGTCCTAGCACAAGAAATGACCTAAGAGCCATCCTCCAATAAAACTGTGAACACTGACATCTGAACTGCATATCATTTTTATATATTGTGAAATGGTAGTCTTATTTTTATTTTTCTGACTATTTAAAAACGAAAAAATCTTCCTATTCTGTAAGCTGTACAAAGAGGGGCAGGGCCCCAGATTTGGCTTGTGGGCTAGAGATGGCAGATCCTTACTAGAAAAACAATATTATTAAGGATCTGTGAGTAGCATGGAATGAGAAGAAACCATGATTGTGACTGGTTCAGAAGAAAACATCATGCAGAATTAGGAGTTATCACACTAGGATTC
Source organism: Thryonomys swinderianus (assembly GCA_004025085.1). NCBI lineage: Eukaryota > Metazoa > Chordata > Mammalia > Rodentia > Thryonomyidae > Thryonomys > Thryonomys swinderianus. The sequence continues at coordinate 28,016 of PVIC010017865.1, forward strand.
CATTTAGTTAGGTCCTTCTAATAAAACTCAGAATTTATGTTGAATGGGTGGACAGTGATAGACCTCACCTATTACTTTAGCTCTTTATTGAGTTCTCAATAGACTTCTTGACGAGAATGGTGTTGGTTTGTTTTCTAAGGCTGGGATCCAAAAAACGGCTCTGTGCATGTTAGCCAAGCACTCTGCCATTGAGCTACGTTGTGAATCTCCTTCACTTAGATTTCTAAACTTTATTATCAACTTCACAGGAGACCCTTCAAACTGGTTGCTTATAAACTAAGAGCCTTGATTTTGGTTTGATTTTGATCTATAAAAATTGACAATCTTTTTGGTAACTATATGATATTTATCCAAGAGGCCAAGTCATTAAAAAAAACATTTTCTTAATAAATTTTCATAAAAATTCATTATTCTTACTAGTGCTTTGATTTTTATCTGAGATGTCCTTTGATCAATAGGGCCATATTTAGTCTCCTGACCACACAAATGATATCTACTAGGGCCCAAGCCCCGAAGGGATGGAGGTCATTTGGGATTATCCATGGCTCATGGCAGCTGTAGATTACATGGGTACAGAACACCTCTAGGCAATAAAACCAGAGAGGTAGAGCTGAGAGCTGTTGTCACCAGAAAGCTGGTGTCGAACCGTATGGTGCTTTGAATGCCTTCTTGAGCAACTTGCATGTTCCCCTGAAATAATTTGCTTTCTGAGCCTAGAAATTACATGATCAGACTATTTAGGGGGCTAATGCTGGTGACAGTGATGTATGGATTGGAAACAAAAGAAAGTGGAAAAATTACAAATTCCTCTTCAAGAGGAAGGAGAGGGTGAATTGAGGTACTGTGAAGCTGATGAAAAGAAACCATGTAGTCAAGAGCCACAAAGGTGGCAGGATAAGAAAGGGTTTGGAACTGGCTGATCTGAAAGGTTATGGAGATGGAAAAAATAGAATTTCTTCCACTTTCCAGTATTTTAGTCTGTGGAGAGAACAGTGGGAACACACATAAAAATAGGGAACAGAGAGGAAACGAGTTTTTCAATAGAACACTGCACTCTTCTCTTCTTATGGGAGATGGGCTTTGTCTCCAGTGGCCCTCTGGGCTGTTCTCCACCTCTCAGACTGAGATCCTGCATGATCAGTGTGGAGGTTCCCTCGGTTATTTTTGGGAATATGGCCTGCTGTAAGCTCACAGGGAAGGAAATCTGTATCAGGCTTTTCTGAGGGTAGAATTCTCCTTGGGCATTCATGTTAACACAAAATGGGGCACGAGATTTAGCTCAGTGGTTCCAGCACCTGCCTCGCAAGGGCAAGGCCCTGAGTTTGATCCAGGTAACCACATACAATGCTGGGCGTGGTGACTCAAGCCCACCAGCAATCAATACCACATACCACAGTGCAGGGTGTGGTGGCTCATGCCTGTAATCCCAGTACTCGGGAGGCAGAGGCAGGAGGATTGCTGAGTTCCAGGTTTGCCTGGGCTACATAGTGAGCTCAGGGCCAGCCTGAACTACAAAGAAAGACCCTGTCTCAAAAAAAAAAAAAAAAAAAGAACACAAAATGTCCTCCATCCTCTCCACATTGCAAAAAACTTTATTGCATACCAAATACTTTTAACACTTATGTGAATACACACTCTAATGCCATGTACTTTGCTTGGAATTTCCTTCCTACCTTTTCCACCTGGAAACCTAGTAACCTTTTCATCTCTAGGCCCTAGTTCTAGTATTACCTTATGAAGCCTTCTCTGCATCAGGCCTGGAACTATAAATTATTTTATCTCCCTCGTTTTTTATGAGTAGAATGGATGATAATTTTAATGAATCAGTACATTAACTTTGTACTATTTAATTTATGAATTTTCTAATAGAAGCTCCAGCAGGTTGAAATGTGTGTGTTTTGTTAATCCTGGAATTGCTGTGGCACAAAGAAATAGCAGTTAATATTAATGAGAAGCTTTTATGAGCATCCATAGGCTGGAAGGTGCTGGAGACAGCAGCCATCTCTCAGTCCTAACCCTTTGCTCAGTGATGTGTGCTCAAGAGATGTTTGTTGGCCAGGCATAGTGGCTCACGCTTGTCATCCCAGCACTCAGGAGGCGTAGGCAGGAGAACTGCTGAGTTCGAGGCTTGCCTGGGCTACATAGTGAGCTCAGGGCCAGCCTGAACTACAAAGTGAGACCCTGTCTCAAAAAAAAAAAAAAAGATATTTGTTAAATTAATGAACAATTAGTTATTTGGTGAATGAATAAAAAGACTTTATAGAGGATTGATGAAGTATCAGTGTGGCACAAAAGTAAGGTGTTTAGATGATCAGCTCGTGTGTTGTTCATAATTAGACAGTGATCTGAACATTCAGAATGTTCTTCCATTTGGAGCAATTAGCCAAGAGCCTGAACAATGAAAAAAGTTAAACTTGCCTCAATCTAATACAGTTCAAAAGTTAAACTCGCCTCAATCTAATACAGTTTTTCTTGGGAAGCAAGAATATGTCTATTGAATGAACATATGACTACCTTAAGACACAATTTACTTTATATAAATATAATTACCTTTAAGAAATAATACGGTTAGACTTCAATGTCTTTTATAGTTCTTTGATTGAAATGAATTTTCATTATGAAGCACAGTTCACAATGGTTTCCTTTCAAATAGATATCTTACCCATTGTCATTTTCATTGTATAGTCCATTATTTCTGATAGCTATCCTATTATATTTCAGTTCATAACTTCTAAGTGCTGATTATTATAGTCATATTTTAGCATGATAATCTTTATGGTACATTATATCCATGGGAAAAATATTAGTCCTGGTTAAGACCAATTTGAAAGTTACTTAAGTGAAATTTTCTCTTAAATTTCTATTATAAATTAACTTCATGCAGCTTAAAGCATACATCACTTAAATTATAAAATAAAATCTAACTTTACTCTAAAGAACCAATAGATACTCTTAGCAAATATACCAGTAATGATACTTTTAACACTCAGGTAGTAACAGAAGGGCTTCAAAGAATATATTGACATAGACCAACTCAGGGTTGTCAAAATCTAGTTGGGTCCGATGCATATGTAACTTTAAGGAAAAAAAATGGTGGAATTATTTTCTTTAAAGATACAATAAATATAAAAGAAGACCAATGCAGATTTGAAAAATATTAACATTTTTATTTCTTAAATTATAAATTAAGTTAAAGTAATAATGTATAGAAAATGATGGACAATGTTTCTGGAAAGCAGAAATTAAAAAAGTAAAAATCACAGCAATATCTACAGAATTAAGTTGTTAAAATTAGATTATTAAAATAGAAAAGTCAAATATGGGAAAATAAAACAAACAATACTCTGAATCCTAAATTGTTGATAGAAATGCTTTATTGTAATCTTAAAATTAACAAAATATTAGGCAAATATTTTGTTATAGGCTTTCTTTTTCCTGTTATTTCTCATAATCCCAGATTTTTGTGTTGAATTTAAGTAGTAAATTTATCATTTCTTCTTTAAGTAAGCTTTCCTTTAGTGTTTTTGTTTGTTTGTTTGTTTTTGTTTTTTGAGACAGGGTCTCGCTTTGTAGTTCAGGCTGGCTCTAAACTCACTATGTAGCCCAGGCAAGCCTCGAACTCAGCAATCCTCCTGTCTCTTGCCTCCCGAGTGCTGGGATTACAGGCGTGAGCCACCACGCCCAGCTCCTTTAGTGTTTTGATACTATCAAAATATCTTGCTAATCCGCAATTAAAATGTTAAAATTGTATTCTTATCTTTTTCTGCTAAAAAATAATAGATAACAGAGTAATACTCTGTTTTATAGAAAAACCACATAGGGACATTGTAGGGTGGGTAGGGGAATGAGAAAAAAATGAGAATTAAATTGTGTCATACACTGGTACAAATTCTCAATATTGTGTGTGATCATGATGTGTATATATATATATATATATATATATATATAATGTACCAGTAAAGATTCAAATTTAAAAATACATACATACATACATATATATATATATATATATATATATATATATATATATATATAACAGTATTTTAAGTGTGTGAGCTTTAAAATAAGCTCAAAACATATGACAACTGGGCCGGAGGGTTAGCTCAGTGGTTCCGGCGCCTGCCTCACAAGCGTAAGGACCTGAGTTCGATCCCCGGTTACCACATATAGTGCTGGGCGTGGTGGCTCACGCCTGTAATCCCAGCACTCGGGAGGCAGAGACAGGAGGATTGCTGAGTTCGCGGCGGCTTGCCTGGGCACCATAGTGAGCTCAGGGCCAGCCTGAACTACAAAGCAAGACCCTGTCTCCAAAAA
>PVIC010017866.1:0-32257 GCA_004025085.1 Thryonomys swinderianus
GGGACCCGGTGTAGGTCGCCAGCGGCCTCCAGGAACCTTGTCCGGCCTCCGTCCTGCCCCATCACAGTCACAGCGGGAACAGCAGCCGCGGTGGGGAAACCACTCAGCGGGAGGCTCGCAATCAAATCCCAGCAAAAGGTCACATTTGCAATGAGTGGGAGGGAAATGCGGGTAATTGGCCGGTGCCTCCGAGCTCTGCGGGGCTGGCGCCTTCGTGCAGGTAATTAAGGGTGCGACTTCATGACAGCATTAAACAAAGGTGCTTTCTGGGCTCCCCGGACCCTGCGATCTCGGAGAGAAGAGGGTGCTGCTGACGGGGTGCAGGGGCAGGAGGGAGGGCACAGGCCATTGGCAGAGCAAGCAGACCCCGGGCAGGGGCCGCGAGCGGAGAAGGTCGCTGAGGAGTCCTGAGCGACGTGGCGGCTGGGAGAGGACGCGGGCGGCTGCGGGCGGCGTCTCGGTGTAGAGGCGGGTGGGGCCTCGCCGCGTGCAGGGCTGCCCACGACAGAGCCCGTTCCATGCCCGGGCGCTGCAGCAGGACGGGTCTCAGTCGTCCGAGCTCAAGCGCCGCCTGACGCGCACTCGGCGCCCTTTGTGTTGGTTAGAAGAGTGAACCTCACGCCTGTCCAGAGCTGTCTTTTGTGAGTCACATTTTCCTGGTAAATATACCCCTCAATGGGGCTCGTTCAGTCTGTAGGAATCACAGCTAATTTCTGGCTTTCAGGATTAACAAAGAAAGAAAAATACGGAGCAGACATTATTTTGGCTTCAGCAGACACTTCCTGAGTGTAACTTTATGTGAAAATCCAGTGCTGGACTAGATGTGGATGGTTAAGGCTGGCGCAGGCCCAGGGCTGAGGAGAGCGGCTAGGCCAGAGGCCGCCAGGGCCTCTGTTGGGCACCTGGGTCGGGGACAGCATTGGCCAGTGCCGGGGGAAGTGGCCACATCGCTGTTTATTTGCTGTTTTCCATGAGAGCATGACCGACACACGTGATAACAAATGTGTAAGACAAATTATAAAAATCAATACTTTAAACCTGTTGTACTCGAGAAATTATGTATTTCCCTACATATTTTCTGCGTGTTTCTCCTCATAATTTTGATACTGAGACATTTTTTAACTGAGGAGGAAGAGGTGCTCCACACGCAGCTCCTCCTTTTATTCAAGAGCCACTGTCTGACCAAGATGGAGGAGACAGCGCTGCTGACTTGGGCTTTGTGCTGGGAGCCTGGCGCTAATCACACCGGTGCTGGCCCTGTGAGCAAGGTGCTGACACGCAGCCCAGTCCGCGTGGAGAGCCGAGAGCTCAGTGTCCGATAAACACTTTCCCTCCCAGAGACACGTCCCCGCCCCCACACTTCCTATCTCCGACTGGCATTCCTGCCCGGGGGCGGAGGTGACAGAGGACAATCTAAAGGCCTCTGGTGGTGGCGCTGCCCTTGATGACCTCTGCAGAGCCCCCAGTGCACGCACGCGCCTGGCCTCTCGGTGGCGCCCTGGGGACACCGTTTCCAGTCTGCCTGTGCCCTGTGGCTCTGGGAGTCCCAGTGCCAGCCCTTTTCCGCGGCCCATCTGAGCCTGGAGCAGCCCTGAGGGTTCCCTGGGGAGAGGAGCCGCTGGCAGACGTCCCCAGCAGTCGCCCTGGGCCGTGTGCCCAGTTCTGGGGCTCCTTCTGTACCCGTGCCCCGCTGTCCCGGTGCCTCCCGCTGGCCTTCAGGAGCAGGCTCAGGCCGCCTGGGCCCTACGTCTGCATCAGGCCTGCCGTGGACCCTCCCTGTTCCCTCTGGCCTTGACTGAGACCCCGACGGACCCTGCGGCTACTTGAGTCTGCTGCGCTCTGGACCTGGGCCGGACTCCCTGCTCGGGGCAGCCCTGGCAGCACGGGCCCTGGCGCGGGGCCGGCCGCCATCACTCTCCCCCCACACCAAGACTTGCCTTCGTTCTGATGAGGAATTTCCTTTAACCCAGGCTTTTGCCGGCCCCGAGCTCTCTATGTAGCATAGGCAAGCCTCGAACTCAGCCATCCTCCTGCCTTTGCCTCCCAAGTGCTGGGGTGACAGGCGTGCGCCACCACGCCCAGCTTTGTGGTGTGTGATACCGGGGATCAATCTCAGGACCTCGTGCTTGCCAGACAGATGCCCAAACCCCTCAGCTAAGTCCCCGGCCCACCCTTTAGCCCAGTTTTGAGCTTTGAAATGCACAGGAAGGGAGACAGCACACATCTGACAGCTGCACAGCTTTGTGGGTGTGGCTGCGTGTGCAAACTGTAAGGTTTTATTTACGATGAGGAGTTCATGGAGCACCACTGGGCCTCAGGCGCCAGGCAAAGGGCAGGAGCAGCGCCCTGGAAACTGGCTTCTCGGAGAAAGTGTCTGCTTTCCCCCGGCTCCTCCCGGGAGGCACGCGCTTCTTACGGACCGTGCTGCCCCGGTCAGCACGTCAGGACGGCCGAGCGGCCTCCCCACAGGATGTGCTAGGGCTGCTCCGCTGTCGTCTCTCACAGATTTCAAGAAAATCCACCCCATTTTTGGAATCAAGGTAGTTATTTTATTGCCAAAGGTTCTTATTGAAATGAGCTCTGAGATCACTTTGGCTGCCGCGCTGGGAGCCCCTGGGAGCCAGGCCGGGAACTGAGGCCTCCGCCAGGGGCCCGTGAGAGCTGAGCGGTGGGCGGCACGCGGCCGGGCCCGGCAGGGTCCTGTGCTCGCAGCACCGGCCGGAAGAGGAAACAGAGGACGAACAGAACCGCCTCCGCCATTTGAGTCTGACCCGACGCGCTCCGGGGGCCTGTGCTCTGCCCGGCGCGCAGCCGTGAGGGCGGGGACGCCGCGCACGCAGCACACTGCCCGGGCCGGCAGACGCAGGGCGCTGGCGTGGCCTGAGTGCCCGTGCAGACCGCCGCCCTGCGTTAAAACTTCCGGAGCGTGAGCTGCCAGGCGCCTCGGGTGGCGCAGGGAGCCTGAGGGCAGCGACGTGTGGTCTCCCCCGCACGGGCCACGCGGTGCGGGTGTGGAGTGCGTGGTCACACCGGGCGCTCGGCACCGCGTCCACACGGGTGAGGCGCTCTGCAAGGCGAGTGGTTCACTCGTGTCTAATTAGCAGAGGCTCATTCTTCCGACTTTCAAAAGAAATAGATTCTGAGGAAGATTCCAGCCCACCTGGGGGTTTGTATCAGAAAAATTCTGTGGCTTATGAAGTCGTTTGTTATTTTGCCGTGATTTCACACACAATGGAAGGGTGAGGAAAAGGTCAGACATAACTCTGCCGCTGCATTTTAGCTTGGAAAAATGTAATATTGATCGATAAGAAAATGGAAAAAGCGCAACTATTAGGGCCTTACTTGATCTTCTGCGACCTTTACCCACCACGTCGATTTTATTCTTAAATGTTATGTCTCCTGCTCAAAGGTTTGTCCTGTTTAGTCCGTTATTTAATTAATACATGATCTTCTTCACTCTCTCTAATGTTGGAACAAGACATTTTCCTTGATATCCTTGTTGATCCATTGTCCTCGACCCGTATTTTCTCTGCTACCGAACCGGGTCGGGAGTGCCGGTCCGTGGGCCGTCTCCCACAGGCCACCACTGGTGCGGAGGCACAGGTGGGCCTGGGCCGTGTCTGCCAGGCGCTGGGACCAAGGGGCACAGAGCCGCCTGCTCTGGGGGCCCACACACAGGCTGTGGGCACCGCTGCCAACTCGGGGCGTGCAGTGTGCCAGGAGGGTATGGGGAGATGCAGCCCCTCAGAGGGTCCAGGGTGGGACCCCTCCTGGAAACCCTCTCCATGTGAGGGCACAACCCATGTGCTCCGTGCCTGTGTGGACCCCAGCCTGGCACGGCCCCCACGGGGAGGTCACAGCAAAGGAGGGAGCAGAGAAGAGGCCCCCAGATTTGACAGCTGGGATGAGGGTGTCAGGGCTGTCAGGAAGGGCTGGTGCTCCCCAAACTCGCGTCCCTGGGCTGGTGCTGCAGATTCAGTTGGGTCAGGTGAGGCCCTGCGGGTCGAGGGCAGCCCCAGGTGCACGTGCCGGGCTCCCAGGAGGACTGGACAGACAGCCTGCAGAGCACATGCGTGCGGCCGAGCTGGCAGAGAGGGAGGAGCCCCCCTGACCACGGCCGACTCTGCCCGGCCCTGAAGCCGGGGCAGGGATTTCTGAACTCACCCCACCCGGCCTGTGGAGCTGCGTAGGACAGAGCCTGGCCGGCAGGGAAGGAGGCAGGGCCGCCCCGTGGGACGGAGTGGGGATGCGGCCTCCCTGCACCTCCCATGGGGCAGCGATGGGAGGAGAGGCCCTTGGACAGCTGCTATGCGACCATGCCCGGCACTGCCCTCCTCACATCATGCCAACTGCTGATGCCGGGCAGGGAGCACACTCCAGTCCCGGGGGCAGGGTCTGGTGCTGCCCACTGCCCTGGCCACATCATATGGGGGAAGCCAGGTCCACCTTGGCCACCTGCCGGCTGTCGGCTGGGCTGCGGGACACCGAGCAGGGAGCTGGCCGGGCACCTCCTCTCTGCACGAGAGCGTCCTTTAGAGCCCTCGGTCCCCACAGGAGCCTGCCGTCTCCAGCCGCCTCGTCACCTGCCCGGCGAGGCCTGCACCTGAGGGCAGGGATGAGCCGAGCTGTCTGGAGGACGCTGGCCCTGCACTCTGGACAGCAGGCCCTGCAGCAGCAAGCCTGGCCCTCCTCGCCGGCCACTCCACTCTGTAGAGGCCGGTGTCCCGTGCCTCCAGGGACAGGAGGGGAAGGACACAGATAAGGCCTCTTGCAGGTTATCACTCGACCTTTGGAGAGGCTGCCAGGGGAGTGTTGTCACCCACGAGATAGAGGTCACTGGGCAGGGGCGGCTGGGGCGCCCAGGCAGTCAGCGGCAGGGCCCTGTGCCGACAGCAGGCCGGGCCTGGGCCGCCTGTCAGCATGGTGGTGCGGTGCTGCTGGGGCGAGGCTGGGCTGGGGTATGCATGGGCGCCCACATGGGCTGGCTTCTGCAAGGAGCCTCGCGTGCCATTGGCGTGTGTGCAGCCGTGGAGCCGTTATGGGTGGGTGGCCACCTCATGGCTTTAGATGCACGGCTGGGGCTGGGGCTCCCCTAGAGGTGTCGGAAGAGGAGCAGCTACTTGTTTAGATGCCATGCCCACCTGCTTCTTGTTGGCACCAGGGAGAGAACTCAGGACGTTGCACCTGCAAAGGAGGTGCTGGGACCACTGAGCTCCCCGCCCAGCCCTGGACGCCACGCTCGCGATTCTCCCCGAGACGTCCCGCACGTGAGGGGTGGTGGCTGGACGCCGTGGTGCGGCCCTGAGGGAATCCCTGCTTCTTCGCTTCCAGGCAGCACCAGGAGGATCAGAAGGAAAAGAGAATTAAAATTTAAATTTCCCAAGGATTCTGCATTGACTGCAGAGTCAGTGCTTCTGGTGTATCAAGGACTCGAGTGCCTGTCCAGGCCCAGCATGGACTCTCCGGCCCGGGTGCAGTGCCCCTCTGGCCTCTGAGAGGCAGCGAATGGCCAGAAAGCCAGGGTTTCCCAGGTGATCACAGCTTCCCCTGAGGTAGTTTGATGGTCGAGAGGATCCAGCCCTGCATGGAGCCCCGGTTCTCGGGGGGGAGCCAAGCCTGTGTGACCCCAAGGCCGTGTCACAGGCACGCACTTTGGAGTGGGCAAGGCCCCCCATCTGGAAGCCGAGGAGTGGAAGGACCTTGTGCACCAGACGTTTCATTCAGTGACCGGCGGGTGTGACATACCTCGATCCCGACCCCCATGCCCCCGGGAAATGACTTGGTGCCGCGGGTGGGATTGTACCCGGGCGAACGCTACCGTGAGCACGCTTTGATGGTGTTCATAGACCTCACAGTATCATCATGTCCGCCCCTGTTACCAAAGTGAAAATAATGGTAGAAAAGGCAGGATTTATAATCCTTTAAGGCCACACTTTCTAGAACATGAATTCCATTCCGTTCTTTTTCTGTTTTTTGAGACAGGGTCTCACTTTGTAGTGCAGTCTGGCCCTGAGCTCACTATGTAGCCCAGGCTAGCCTAGAACTCACAGCAATTCTCCTGCCTCTGCCTCCTGAGTGCTGGGATTACAGGTGTGAGCCACCACACCTGGCATTGTAGTGTGTAGTATCAGGGATCGAACTTGGGACCTTGTGCTTGCGAGGCAGATGCAAGAACCACTGAGCTAAATCTCCGGCCTCCATTTCATTAAAAAAAAAAACTTATCAAAATAATTTCAAAACAAAGAGAAGGATTTTTAAGCAATATAAATCTTTATATCCTATAATTACTCAAAAAAAAAAGAGACTGAATTGCAAGAAATGCATTTGCTCTTTCACAGAAAAGAAGAGTTTACTGGACACCATTAAGCATAAGAAGCACTGTGTAAATGTGGAGCTGTTGCGGGAGGAGCTGGCAAACCAGCCCCCTGTTCTGTTCTGGAGTGGGCACAGGTGGCATGGGCAGGGCCGCAGCACACCCAAGCGCGTCAGACCCAAGTATTTGTTCCACTCCGTGGGCTCCGCTATACACTCTGCTGTTCGCTGCTGTGTGCTCTTAAAGTGGCATTTCTCCGCGGGAGCGGTGAGTCCTTGGGCGAGCTGAGCGGGATGCCCATGCTCCGGGCTCCCTCTGGTACTTGCACAGTGGCAGGTCATGGCTGCGCTTGGAGGCCGAGGCTCCCGGAGGGGCTGGGAGGGTCACGGCGTGCGCGAGGGTCGTCACGTGCCCTGACTAATTCACGCAGCTTTGGCGCCCGGCGTTGCTTCCCAGAGGTGTCCGGAGCCTGGAGCGGGCCTCACCCGGGCCGAGCGTCCCTCGGCCTCCAGCCGCCAGCCGCGTCCCACATCTCTGCCTCCAGGAAACGGGCAGCCAGCCTCTCCCGGCCCCCCCGCCCCCGCCTTTGCTCCGTGTCAGCTCTGCCCAGAGAGCCAGGGCCCCGGCCCCAGGTCCTCAGCGGGTGGGGCTCCGCGCCGGTCCTCGTCCTCGGCCCGCGCCTCCTCCCCTGCGCTGCCCCTTCCCGCGTCCACGCGTGCGCCGTGTGCGTGTGTCTCCCCCTTCCTCACACGCGCTTCCTGCCGGCACACAGCCTGCAAGCAGTGGCCCCTCGAGGGTCCCCACGGTCACCCAGCGGGGAGGGCCGTCCGGTGCTCAGGTGTCCGGGCTGCCTAGGCGGGGCGGCCGAGCTCTTTCCTGCTGGGGAGTGTGGACGCTGGGCGCTGGGCAGAGGCTTTGTCACAAACTGGACACTGTTCCCAGTTTTAAAATTCAGGGAAGTTGGGCTGGGCGGCTCAGTGTCAGGAGGCGCGTCCGGTGCGCATGCGCCTGGGGCTGGCTCCAGCCCCGCCAGAGTTGGGGGAACGCTGGGCCGGGAGCTCCGCCCTTCCGGACGCCTGGAGAGCGCGGAGGTCTTCGGGAAGCCACCGGTGCCAGCCCTCTGCATCCCCGCTCGCCCCGCGCTAGCGCATGTCAGGCCGCTCTGTACACACAGAGATGCGGGTGAGTAGTGTGCTTGTTGCCTGGCTCCCGAGGTGCGGCGAGCAGGGCCTCGAGGCAGGTACAGGCCTGTCCAGGCCCCTCCACATCCGGGTTCTGCGAGGCTCGGTGAGCGCCTCCCTCCCGGGATTTGTCTGTCCCCCCTGCAGCCTTCCCGTTCTCCGTGAGGAGCTGAGGCTGGGGTGCTGGCCACCTGCTGACGGTCACCCTGGAGTCCTCTGCTCACGCTCCTGGGTGCGGCACGAAGCCTCTTCAGTGCAGAGGGTCTAGCTGAGAGATGGCACCATGCAGATGCTGGGGTTGGCGCTGGGTCCTGGAGTGCTCCCCAGATACCAGGGGCTGGCACACAGTGAACTCTGGGCACCGAGTCCCAGGCTGGGGGCAGCTGCCACTGAGAGTCAAGGTACGAGGGATAGGTGGCAGAGGGGGCAGGGCCTCGGGGCACAGCCAGGACAAGGGGCATTGGCATTCATGAGAAACCTGTGTCTTCACTCGCAGTGACATGGGATGGCATTGTGTGGCCACACTGGTGGTCATGTGTGCGGTGACAGAGAGCTGCACATGTATGACCACATCATGTCCTTCTCTGGGGATGTGCTGTGGAGTTATGCATGCACACTTACATGTAGCATGTGTGTTCACTGTACCCAAAGGCCCACATGCACACAGTTGCATGCCCTTAATCACAGCTGCACTTCATGAACACAGGTCCATGCGTGTGATCCCATGCTTATGGCCCTGGATTCTATGAGATCCGGGAGAGGGCTCTTCTCCCAGGCCCTGAGCAGGCTCCTGGTTGGGTTTGTGGCCCAAAAGGGCTGGATGGCAGCCATGTCGGTGGAAGCTCAGTCGAGACAGCTGCCAGCTGGTGCCAGATTGGATCCCGGGGACCCTGAGCAGGGTCCTCTCTGCCATGGACTCCTGACCCACCCACCAGCAGCAGTGAGGGTTCCCCAGGACCAGGAAAGGCCTGGTGCTGAGCACAGGGAGCACAGGCCTCCGAAGCTCCGGACCCTGCGGCTGCTCAGGGAGAGGTGGCTTTTCTTGGACCGGATGGCAGGCAGAGCCGAATGACCACTGCACCGTCCGCACGCTCTGAAGGTGACGCTGTGAGCACTCCTCGCGCGTGACCCACACACAGGGTTCTGCACGGTTCCCAGCCACACGGCCTCTCCCGGGAGCAAGGCGGCTGAGCTCCTGGCTCCCGCCTGCGCCAGGGTCAGCGAGTGAGTCCAGCCTGGGGCGCTGGAGTGAAGAGGGGAACACGGCACCCTGCCTCTCCTGCTCGAGACCAAGGCTTGGGCCCGGCAGGTGCAGACCCTTCTTCCTCACCAGCCCCTTGGGCCTCGGTCTTTGCACCTGCATGCTGCGGGGGCTTCATGCCCGTGGTGGCTCCAGTCCTAGGCTGCCAACCAGAGGTCAGGATGCCAGTTTGGGGACACACAGCCATGCTCCCCAGAGCCACAGGTTCGGCGGCCTGCAAGGTGCAGCCCCCAGGAGTCAGCTCAGCACGCAGGACTCAGGAGGATGGCACAGTCCACAGGGCAGTTGCCCCGAAGAGGGCCACCTAAGCCTGAGCCCCAGCTGCCAGTCTCTCCAGGACTCCGCGCCCCACCCTCTGCATCCCCAGCTTGGAATTTCCTGCTCAGGCAGATGCTTCGGTGACTGGTGCTGAGTTACCTGTGCCTGGGCATCCACTGATGCCCCCCAAGACAGCAGGTGCGCGACTCCCCGGAGGTGCTGGCTTTGCACTGGCCTGTCTGCTGGGCTGCGAGCTTCTTGGGTCAGGCTGGGCAGAGCTCGGGCAAGATGGAGGGACACATGGGTAGCCCGGGCATGTCCCAGGAACTCAGCAGCTCCCTTGGAGCCTGAGCCGTGGGCCCAGGAGCTCACACAGAGCTGTGGCAGGGTCAGCAGTCTCCTGCGAGGACTGAGCTGGGAAGCTCACAGCACCACGGCCCGGCCGTGGCCTCAGCTGTCCTGCACGCTGCCCACACCCAGCAGCGGTGACCTCGTTCCAGACCTCGCGCTGGAGGCCGCCCGGCTGCGGCAGGACATGTCTGGCTTCCTTCACACTGAGCTGCAAGCGCATCGGAACCTCCAAGCCCGGCCTTGTGGTCTGCGCCAGCCGGATGGTGCTGACGCTGGGCCGCTGGTGCAGGGAAGGCACTGAGCGCAAGGAAGCACCAGCTGAGCGTCCCTTGGCCGAAAATGAGCAGACTCCGGTCTGGCCTCTGGTATCTTCTTTTCTGCCACAAAACTTCAGAAGCTTTTCAATGTGGCCCCTTTAGTTTCCACACTGGGAATTTCTTGCTGACGCCGCCCATCCTGGAAGACGGAGCCGCGGCGAGAGGGAGGGCCTGCCTGCACTGCTGCTGCAGCAGGCTGCCGTGGCTCCCACGGGGCAGGTGGCTAGCGACAGGCGCCGCGATGGGTCCCCTCCTCCTCCGCGGGACGGCGGCGGCAGCTGTGCTTTCCTGAGAGCCGCAGAGCCGGGGCCTGGTGGCCTTGGGCTTCATCCCACTCTTGTGCGTACACTTGCACATTCCTATGCACGCTCACACACGCGTGCGTGTGCCACACCCAGGACCACTGACTCAGGGAGCCTGGAGTGGGGCTGCGCGCGCTGGGGAGGCTCGCAGCCAGCTCCCGTGGAGGGCACAGGAGCCGGCGCACCAGGCACCACCAGCCAGTGTGCGTTGTGCCACCCTCCTTCCCGGCCTTGGGTGTGAGCCAAGCTCTGGATGACTGTGCCATGTAAGCGCCCATGTGTGCACATGTGTGTGTGGCTGTACAAGTTGGTGTGTGCACACATGTGAGTTTTCACACAGGGGTGTGTGCGTGCCCCAGTGGGCGGTGTGTGTGCACATGTGGGTGTGCGGCCTCAGACTGAGTGGCCAGGAGGCTGTGGACACAGGAGGGCGTCTCGAGGCTGGCCTCTGCCTGGCCTGGCCTGGGCCTCTGGCCTGGAGGTGCCCGGGCACTGGGAGGAAGAGGTGCCCTAGGGGCAGCCGAACTCACTGCTTCTGCTGATAGCTGTGTGGTCTCTGGCGTGAGGAAGCAGACCGGGCCCTCGGGCCATCAGCCTGCTGGCAGGGCCGACTGGGACCTGGGTGCCCACCTTGCTCTGCGTGCCGGCCTCTGCAGGCACAGGCTGTCCGGGGAGGCCGGAAGGAGCGGCAGCCCCAGCTGCTCTCCTCCTCTCTTCCCATTGGCTCTGCTGCTCCTGAGCCTCTGTCCTGTGGGTGGGAGTGCCTGGGCAGTGGGGCAGCAGGGCTGCGGTACAGGCAGCCACGGGGCCACGCGGCTGGGCACACAGGCCTGGTGTCTGCAGCAGGCCCTGGCTCGGCTGGCACTGCAGCCTTCTGGGCAGGAGAGGCGGGAGAGGCGCCGTGTTTGCTGGTGAGTGGCTGAGGGACTTGGGCCCCGGGTGCCCCCTTCACACAGGGAGACTCACCCTGTACCACCTGTGCCCGGGCGGCCAGTGACTCGGGGATGTCTCACGTCAGTGTCTAGGAGGGAGGGCGGGGCAGGTGGTGATCACACCACAGACGCGCCCTGAGTCTCCAGGGACCTCGAGCAGGGCCCTTCACACTCGCACGGACAGCCTGTGGTACACAGATGCGCACAAACACACATGTACACCTGGCCCAGCTGTACACACATGCACACACGACCCACGTGGGTGGCCCAAGTTCTCAAGCATGGGTTTAATGGACTTATGTGATTCTTGCGAAGCTCTCTGGGCAGTGGGGAAGGTGTCCCCGTCGCCGCACTCTGAGCTGCCCGGGACTGGACTGTGGGCCCTGCTGCTCCCCTGTTCCTGGCCTCTGGAAAGCGCTGTGACAGCCGGGAGCCCGGGAAGTGTCAGCGCCATAACCTTTCCTCGCCTCCCTGTCAGCCCCGTCTCTGCCACCGTGGTGTTTGGGAGCTGCTGCTGCGGGCCGCAAGCCAGCGGCTGCCGGGTGACGGCCGTCAGCGGCCAGAGCAGCTGCCTGACATCACAGCGGGTGTGGGGGCGGCACACAGCAGCTGTCTGCCACATTCCGGAGGCACGGGCACTGTCACCGTGCCTGCTCACCCACCAGAGCCTCCTCCCGAGGGCCAGCCCCAGGCTGCTCAGGCCACGTCCCCTGTCTGCAGCCTCCAAGCCCCGTGCACGCGTGTGACTCTCCTCACGGCGGGCTCTGGCCTCTCCCGGCTTTGTACTTGTTTTGGGGCGTCCCTGCAGCCGGGGAGCCTTTGGGCCGAGGGGGTCAGACAGCAAGCCCAGCGCCTGGGCCTGGGGACACCCGGCACTCAGTCTCTGTGTGCGCACGCACGCACGGCACCAGCCCGGGGCCCCACGAGGATGGGTGGGTGGGGCCGGCACGCTGGGGGCCTGCGTGCCAGCTCCTCGGTCTTGCCGTGAGCGACTCCCCACAGAGCGCGGGCAGAATGCGGGCAGTGCCAAGGAGCTTTGCCCTGGGGCGCAGGGGCGTGTCTCCTTGGGGCTCGCGGCAGGGCCTCTTCCCGCTTCTCTCCTGCGCACTTTGCTTAGTGGACTTTATTTTAGAGCAGTTTTAGGTTTAAGGAAACTGAACTCCGAGCACAGAGCACCCTCAACTCTCCCTTGCTAACCTCTGGTGACAGAGTGGGCGCTGGTCCTGCTGTGCCCACCTGCGCATTGGCTTAGCCTTCATCCATGCCGACCAGCACCCCATGGCGTGACTGTGCGTGTGGCCCATGTTCCCTCCTGACCGTGCTGAGGGGTGGACTTGTGCGGTCCGTGCCCCTCCTGACATCACCCAGCACAGTCCGTTGCCCTGACGCCTCCATGCTTGGCCCGAGCCCCCGAAGCCCCTGCAGACTTGGTTTTAGCCTGGGCCTGCGCCTGTGCTTGTACCAGGCCATTGGCTTCCTGCCTCCTGGCCTCGAGGGGCACCAGTGGGTGACCATGGTCCCCCGTGGGCCAGTTGCCAGCCATGCTCCCTCCTGTGGGCAGGCAGCACCCACGTGGGCTTCCTCGCGCCTCCTGGCTCAGTGTGGGCCCTCAGCTGCCTGAGCCTCGGCTTCTCCTGGGCCAAGACCTGGCTCGGTCTCTACTCGCTGCCCCAGGCCCCAGGCGCGAGCCCCAGAGCACGGAGGAAGTGCTGTCTCCGGCTGAGCCCAGGAGCCTGACGCCGACCCCAGCGCCACACACTCACGCGCATGCACATACACAATCACACTCGTGCATATACATCACACTTGTGCACATCCCTGATGGCAGCCTCTGGGTAGGAACTGGGAGCGAAGAGAAGCGATTTTCTGTGTGGCCCCACCTGAGCATAACGCAGGTGCTCCAGGCCTGGGCCTGCGACGTCTCCCCTCCGCCCGCAGACCCTCTGTCCTCTCTGCCCCGTGCCCACTTGAGCACCTTCTGGAGACCATCCTCTCCTGGCCTCTCTGCCTTAGCCCCAAGTCCTGAGCGCAGCGTGGGTGCTGGCTGGTGGCAGGGTAACCTCCCTGCTGCCCCTGGGTGCCGGGGTCCCCCTCGGCTGGGGCCTCATGGAGCATGCCCTTCCTACCCACCAGGGCTCTACTCCTGCCCGGCTGGGGAGTCAGCCTCGGGGGCCAGCTCAGTCCTGCGCTCCCGAGGGAGACGCCAGCACCAGGGCCGGGTGTGCCCCTGCAGGCTGCGAGGTCGGAGTTGGCGGCTCAGGGGCTGGGGCTGGAGCACCCTGTGTGGCCGTGGGAGGCTTGTCTCTCTGCCTTTCCACGGGCTGAGCCCGCCGCTCGGCCTGGGCAGGCAGAGGAGCCGTTGCTGACCAGCAGGGACCCTAGACTTGAGACCCGCATGTGGCCAGGGCGGAGCGAGGCAGGGCGCTTGCAGGGAGAGGACCCGGCGATGGAGGGGCGAGGGGCCAGGTGGGGAGGCTTGAGTGGGGCCCCAGCGGCCTGACTCTGCCGAGCAGGCCGGGGAGTGCAGGGCTGGGGGATGTGGTGGACAGTGCCTGGCGCACAGACTAGGGTGGGCAGGGCTCTCGGGTCTGTGAGCTGCTCAGAGCAGCCCAGGCCCTAACCATGCGGCAGCTCTGGGCCCTGGCGCCTGGTTCTGCAGGCTCTGTCCAGCGGCTCGCCCTTGTCCCTCCGGCTGCCCGATGGTGCCTGCGGGAGGAGGCGGCCGGTGAGGGGCTGGGCTGCGGACCCAGGGCCTGGGTGAGGGGTCCAGGTGGCTGCGGGCGCGGCGCTTGGCGTGCTCTGTGGCCCTCAGGTTGGGGGGCGGGGCTGGATCGCCTGCCAGCTGGTGTAGCTCTTGCTCCTCCTGGACTCGGGGACATCCTGAGCGGGCCTGGGCCGAGTGTGAGCCCACTCAGCGGGGCGGGAGGCCGGCCGTGGCCCCTGCCGTGCGCCTGGGGTCCTGTGCCTGGGCCCTGTGGATTGCAGGACAGTCGAGCTGGCTCTGATCCCTGGGGCCGTGGGCTGCCCTGAGCTCCTGCATAGAGACACATGATCTTCCGTGGGGGCGGTGAAGGCGGGCAGGTGGGCACACTCCTGCCTAGAGCTCATGGCTGCCACGTAGCCAAATGGCGCCACGGTTAGGGCCGTGTGAACGGGTGGTTGCTACCCCTGCGATTACAGGTAATTGTGCTTGGACCAGGCTGACTCCAGGTTTAATTGGTATGTAGGCTTTAAATCCAGAATTACCACACCTGTCATTTATTTATGCAATGAAATTTACCGTTAACTGAGAGGAAAAGTAAAGAGAAAAATAGTATGTTTCACACCAGCTCTACTTTGAGTTAGAAATACCGCTCGGCCCTCAGACTTGGTGCGGCCTGGGTCTCTCCTGGGCCTCCTAGAGTCTGCTGGACAGATGGGGTGGCTTGTAGGCGGGCGCTCTGCGTGAGGAGAACCAGACCAGGGGAGGTGACGGAGGGAAGACCATGAGCTGGGCACTCTGGGAGGCTGGGGCAGGAAGATTGCAACTCTGAGCCTGGCTTGGCAACTCAGCAACTTAGTGGAACCCTGTCTCAGTTTTTCTTTTGTGGAACCAGGAATAGAACTCAGGACCCTGCACTTGCTGGGCAGGCGGCAGCATCACGGAGCTACGCTGCTGGCCCTGCTGCCTCAAAATTTTAAAAATGAAAATAGAAGCATTAGCTCCATATGGGGGCGCGGGGTTCATCCCTAATACCCCCAAAGTGAGACCCACAGCTAAACAGCGACATGGGTCAAGGGAAAGGTTGTTTCCTCACTGTCCACGCTGGGCCTCGGGCACCGCTTCCCGCGGGCCCAGCCGCTGACGCCTGCATGGCACACGTCTCGTTGTGTTCACCTGCAGGTGCGGCCTGAGCTGCAGAGCCACGCCGGCTCGTCCCCGGCACCAGTCCCCCGGCGGGCTGTGCGGTCTGAGTGCAGGGGCGCCTGCGTGGACACCTCCCGGTCCCCCCGGCACGGGGAAGCAGGCCAGTGTGGAGCGGCAGGGCGGCGGGGCGCCTGGCGGGCGCAGCGCGGGGACCAGCTGCCGTGTTCCACGACCCTGCGGGGCCATGCGGTTTCCCCAGAGGTGGGCGGGCCCTTGGCAGGTGGAGAGTGCCGTGTGAGGTGTGGAGCATGTGTGCGGCCGTGTGGCGTAGGTGTGGTATGTGCGTGTCATCTGTGTTGTACAAGCACGTGTATACACGTGTATACGTGTACAGGGTCTGCCAAAATATGTATATACACTTCAGGAGAAGTAAAACTCATATAAATATTTTAATACACACCAGACCTTCATTCCCGGTAAACTGACTGCTTTGTCTGCATTCATGTTATAATTTTCATAATGGCTCAGTGAATTTAGTATTAAAATATTTATACAGGTTTTCTTTTCCTGAAGTGTGCATACAGTTTCTGGCACACTCTGTATACCATGTGTATATGTATATAGTACATATGGCTGCATGTTATTTGTGTATGTGGGAGTAACTCACATGTATGGACTTGTATGCTTCCCCTGTGTGAGTATATATGAATGTGAGGGTGGCATGCATGTGTGTTGGTGTATATATATGCATATGAGTGCCTACATGTGTGTTTTTTATATATTTGTGTATATCTGTGCTAATGTACAATGTGTATGTTTGTGTGTGTAGTATGCACTTATCAGGTGCACTGAGCATTTGCTTGTGTGTATAGTGTGTGTCTTCAGCAGCTATGTGCATTTGGATGTGTGTAGGATGTTTGCACGTTTGTATGAGTTGTATAACTATCATGGGAGGTGGGTGTGAGTTTGAGTATATATGGCAGATACATCCGTCCACGTGTGTCACAGACATGCCTCTTGGTTGTGCACATTAGTGCATATGTTTGTGTGTGCTCGTGAGAATTGCCCTGCGTCCCAGGCGTTCCTGGTGCCTGAGAAGCGCCCCCAGAGATCGCTGGAGCACAGCAGGTCCTGGGTGCAGCGAGGGGCCCGGCCTACCTGCGCTCTGCACCGGGCCGGACGGGAGGCCCAAGGTCATCTCCCACCAAGCGTGGGGTGGGCGTCCTGTCCGCATCGCCCTGTGCTCCCCTTACCTAGATCATGTGGATCGTGTGGCCTGTGCCCCTCCGAGGCAGCAGCTGCTGGCTCTGATTACCGTGGCCCGTGGCCCCTCTGCATCGTGCCCTGTGCTGCAGCCCTGCCCTGGGCCTGGCCACTCCAGAGCCCTCTGCAGGCTGGACAGTGCTGCTGGCTCGTCTCTAGGGCCCTCGTGGGGGCAGCGGCAGAAGCTGGGCTCCGGGCTCCCTGCCACCCTCCGAGATCGGCACCCGAGGGTGTGGGGCGGAGGAGGCGGGGCCAGGGGACAAGAGTGAGGTGTCCGTCGCTGCCACAGCCCCGGGGCCCTCTCTGTCCCACCCGACACCTCGGAGGGGCGGCTGTTCCACAGTGCACCAGGGCCCCCGAGACCCCAAAGACCTCAGTCCCTTTCTGTAAGAGCTTGAATCGAAGCACAGAGATGCCCAGAGAGTGTCCGGGGCAGCCTGCACCCTGCAGGCCCTCGTTAGAGTAGGACGTCGACGTCCCCTTTGGGGCACACCGGCTGGGAGGCCTGCAGGCCATGGCAGGGGAAGCTGGGGCGGCTCCTGGGCCGAGGCAGCCGCGGTGCATACTCCGGGAGGGGACTGGCTGGGGGAGGCCAGTGGCTCACACGAGTGTGTGTGTGTGCGCGCGCAGAGGTGTCACACAGGCTCAGGCTCAACAGACAGCAACCCAGCTAGCTGTAACAGTGTAGGAGGTGCCTGCCATACTGTCCCTCCGCCCCTGCTTCTGTTTAGATGATTCGAAGCTCCTATTTATTTATTTATATGGTGGTACCAGGGATCAAACCCAGGCCCTTGTGATTCCCTGGCCCTTGAAGCTTTTATTTTAAAGCATCTATTAATTAATTTGCATCTGATACCTCCCACCAAGGAATGTGACCCTGTCCTCTGATGCTAGGGTCCAGCAGCCAGAGCTGGAGCTTGGACAGGCCACAGCCTCTGTGGGCAGCGGCCCTTGTCACACGGTGTGAAGAAACACAGACACCCGTCCGGACGCTCCTGGGAGCGCGTCTGATAAGCCAGAATCTATTTTAAAAGCAAAGACGGGCTTTGAAAAGAGCCCAGTGACTAGCTGCGGGGAAGGCAGAGCCGCCTGTTCCGAAGTCTGGCTGCTGTGCGACGGGCTCTGGCTGCCCGGGGCCGGAGTCCCCCGCTAGGCGCCAGGTGCCTTGGAGAACGTTTGGAGTCGGCCTCCTTCGTAGGTTCATAAGCCTGAGGGGCGACACGCACTCTGCTCGCCCCGCGTGTTCCGCAAGTTTTCGAGCAGGCTCCTCCCCTGCCTAGGTGCCGAGCTGGGGGCTCTGGACGCCGGCGCTGCCCCGCCCCCGCCGGAGCTCCTCCCCTCCGCTGCGCCGCGTGTCCGGTCTGTCCTGCTCCTCCTGGATGGCCTCGCGGCGAGCCTGAGCTACGTCCACCGTCCTCTCACCTCCGCCCAATCAGTTACCTTCACTTTTTCCCCTGTGTCTGGCAGACATGTGAGCTCCTTCTGGGGTTTGTTTGAATCTCTGAATACTCGTCATGCGAGGTCCATGTGTACCTGTGAAATTCGCAGCTCAAGGACTTCCTGTTAGTGAGTGTGTGTAACAGGTATTCAGCTGGCAGGTCTTTGAAGGAAGGGAAAAGTTTTCAATCGTAATTGCTTTTGTGGTACTTGGAACCAGAAGAATAAAATAAACAATCCCATCATGGTTTGTGTATCCTGGAAAGGTGTGTGTGCTCAGGAGGGGCCTCTTCAGGCCCCGTTGGGGCTCAGGGCTCCTGCACTGTGGCTTCTGACGCAGGCAGCTATCGGGGGCTGTGTCCCTGTCCGCAGGGGCTGCTCAGCCCACGGGGTGCCTGCCGGGCCAGAGACACGGGTGCCACAGATGCACGGATAACCCGCCGGCCGCAGTGCAGGTGAGGACCCAGCCCAGGAGGGCTCCAGCCAGCGCTCCACTCTCTCTGTACATGGACCTGAGTCCACTTGAGCTGCTGGACCCCACCGCGCCCCGTGGGCCTCCCCTGTGCACTACCCCACACACAGCCTTGACTCTGTTATCCTGCAGATTTCTACTGAGCAAGGTGGCACGCGTGGGTGTGAGTCCTGGGGTGCCACCTCAGCTCCTCCACCTACTGCAGCGAGCAGGGAACCTGCCGCACCCCTGGGAGTCACCTGCAGCCCGTGCCTGGGCCAAGGGTCCTGTGTGCTGCAGTGTCACACCTGCAGCCTCGGAGCTGTCCCCCCACTGCACCTGGAGCAACGGGTGCTGTGTCCAATGGTCCCAGGTGTCTCCACCTTGGCTGTGAACCCTGGGTGGCCACAGGGACTGCGTTCCCTTCTCCAACATCAGTGCCCATCAAAGACCAGCCTTTGCCACAGAGGTGCAAGGTGTACCCCTGAGGCTCGGAAAGAAGGGTGCAGGGGGTGCACGCTGGGCCAGCCTGCTATGCCCTGCCATCCCTAAGGCCCCGAATAATTCCGGGGACAGTCCTGGGTCTGCACCATGCCCCAGAGCTTGGGGAACCTTCTGTCTAAGAAGTTCATGGCCCACATCACCAGGTAGGTGTCGAGCAAGACGCCAGGGACCGCCCTGATGATACCCGAGTTGAGGGCACAGAGGCAAGCCTGGCACTGCCCCGGGCTGAGGGCAGGCACGCAGAGGCCCATATGTGCACACACCTGTACTGACGGTCTTGCCACTGAGCTGGCCCCAACACCTGGGACGGTCCTGTGCCAGGGGCCGATCCCCGGCCCTCATCATGGCACGGTGCCTACCTGCTTGTCTGACATAAATTACACTCTCGCCCTGGGCGCCTGCTGCTGAGCTGGGGTTTGTGTTCAGCCTGATTATCTTGAACTTGGCTAATGTTCCATGAAAAGAGACGATGATCAAATTCATTAATTAAGGTCCCACTTTAGCCTGACTGTGCGTGGGAACCGCCCAGCTCCTGCTGGGGAGACAGCTGTGGCCCTGGGGCGGGAGGCGGGAATGGGGCGGAGGAGGAGCGGGCCAGGTGGGAGACTGCGTCCTGCCCTGCAGCGCTGGTGAGGAGGCCGACTGGAGCTGGCCCCAGCATGGGCGCGGCAGGGCGCCCCCCAGCTCCCAGCACAGAGCGTGGCTTGCTCACCTAGTGGCCACAGTGGCCCGGACAGAGCGAGGTGTCCTGCTTGCTCCCTGCAAAGGCCTGGAACCCCAGCGGGCACAGCGCGAGCTCCTCGCAGGCCTCTTCTGCGCCCACGGGGGCTGCCGCTGACCCTGCACCCCCACGCGGGTCCTGCTGCTGACTGAAGCCCACTTGGGGTCTCCACTGCCTTGGAACGCTGCAGAACATGTATGTGCGTGTGTCCACACATGTGCCAGTGTGGGCACTGGCGTGTGTACTGGTGAGAGGGGGGGACAAAGGAGAGACAGAAAGGGCAGCACAATCATAGGCAAGGGGATCCCTGTGCAGCCCGGCTGGGTCCCTACCCGGCGCCCGCCGAGGATGCCAGGAGTTCACAAGGCAGGACGCAGTCGAGCACCGGCCGGCTCCTCCTCCTCCACCCCATTCCTGCCTGCGCCCCGGGGCCACAGCTATCTCCCCAGCAGGAGCTGGGCAGTTCCCACGCACAGAGATGAACCAGAGACAGAAAGGGGAGGGAAATCACAGGCGAGGTTGTCTGTGAGCGCGTGTGTGCGCATGTGCGTGTGTGCCCAATCGGTACTCACTCACCCATCCACCACAGCCCCAGCGGCTCCAGCCCTCTCGCCCTCCCGGCCGCCCTGTGCTGCCCGGCAGCCTGGGAGCCGGAGCCTGCGGGCCCTGCACTGGGCAGGCCATGGCGCTCAGGCCCAGGCTCAGGCGTACAGGGCAGAGGGGTGGGCTCCCCACGGGGCTGAGGACGGGAAGCCCCGCGGCCTGGCCCGGCTCTGCCCCTGGCCCCCGTATTCACTGCTCTGCTCTGAGGCATCCGGGGCTCAAGCTCAGCGCAGACCCTCCTGCCCAGCAAGTGCGAACTCATACACAGCTATCCTCACGCAGGCGGCGCTGTGCCTTCTGCGCAGGCCCGAGGAGCTGGCAGACCCCCCCCGCCCCGCCCCCTGTTGACTCCCTCTGCCTCCCCTTCCTGCCCTGTGACAACATTGTCCCCAGTCAAACAAGCTGTGCCCCAGCCCCGGGAGACCCCAGGCTCAGGAGTGGCGCACTCCCTCGGTGGCCTGGCCACGGTGCCGTGTCCCCCTCAGCTGCCCTTGAGCCTCCAGGTCAGGCCCCGCCCACCTTCTGCTCCTGCAGCCAGGGCCCAACCTTCAGGGCTGTGCCTGGGGGACCTGGTGGCTCAACTTCAGAGCCCTGGCAGGGCCTCTCAGCTGTGCACGGCGCTTGAGCACAGGTCCTGTGGCAGTGGAGTGTCTGTGCCCCGTGTGGCACGCACAGCCCCTGGTGATGCACACGGTGAAGATGCATTTTCTGGGAACTGGTGCCTGGAAGGCAGAGCACTCACTAGGCTCAGCAGGCGTTAGGTTGGGACTCCTGTGCTGGTGACCTCTGCCCCTGCTGCTCTGAGCACTGTGCCCCAGAGTGAGGGTCACACCCCCTGGCAGTGCCAGGCGAGTGTGGCAGTGGAGTGGGACCAGGACCTTGCGCACCTCCAGACTCCCTGACGGCCCGGAGCCCCAGAGCCCTGTGGACTTCCTGACCCGCCTTGGGCTTGGGCCCCTGAGGCAGCGCACTGAGGCCTGTGCTGGGGTGGGTCACCCTCGAAGTTTAAAGCTAAAAACTCCTTGTGGGGCCTGGGCTGGGGCTGTAGGCAGCTGCTGGGGACCACAGGGGTGGGTGTGAGTGGGTCTGCCGCTGCCTCGCCGCCCCCAACGCGGGCTGGCTGGCTGGGTTTCCTCCCCAGGTGCCTGCAGGGAGCCCCCTCTGCTCCTGGGCCCTGAGGCCACCCCGGCCCCATTGTCCTGGGGCCCTGGCCCTGGTCTGTCACAGTGTCGCTGCGCCATGTGTCTTCCCAGGGGTCCGGGGCCGGATGAGAACAAGCTGTGGGCGCCCTGGTGGGTGGACTTGGGCCCTGGGCTTCCTGAGGAGTCCACATCTGGCTCCTGAAGAGAGGAGAAGGCAGCCAGCAGCAGGCCGGGGAGAGGCGCGGGGGCGCCCTCCGGGGGGCGGCCTCAGGTTCCTTGCACAGAAGAAGGGCCTCTCCTCGGCTGTCTGTAGGGAGAGACACTGTGGGCACCGGCTCACCGCGCAGCCCAGGCGGCCTGCCAAGGAGTAGGTGGCATAAATCGCATGCATAATCTCAGGAGACGACCACTTAAATCTTAATTGGTTGCCTTTTAAATATCACTTAAGGGCCAGTGTCCTGCCTCTCTCTAGTTAAGAAGGCGTCCTGTCAGACTCTATTACCTCGCTGGCCATCGCTCCTCACCTTAGAAAAAAAGAAAGAAGAGAGAAAGGAAGGAAAGAAAGGAAAAATGGAACCATCAGCCACGGTTTGAGGGGTCGATAAAGCTTTTAGATTTGGAGGCGTTTTCCGGAGCCCATTTCCTGCGGCTACGAGTTGTTAATGGAGCTTAAGGAATTATCTCAGCCGGGGCGGCCGGCGGCCTGAGCCGTATATTTCCCCGAGCCTGTTCCCGGTCGGGCCTGAATATGCTGCTGTCAGACTCGCTTAATGAAAAGTAACGCGCCGCTGATTACAGTTTTATTTGGGCTCTATGTAAAGAGCGCGTTAATTTAGCCTCTCCCTGGCGTGTTGGCGTTGGGCACGCCTGAGTGGCCAGCGCATCCCACGCTGCTCTGCCCCAGCCCCTTCCTGACACCTCTGGGGGAAGCTGCGGAGACGCGGCCGCTGGATCATGGGCTCCCTGAGTCCCCCCAGCCGGTACCTCGTCACAGCGATTGTGGGCTGCAACCCTCAGCCCTGGAGCACCCCGTGTGCACCCCTGGCCTGGGCCAGCACCCCCCCCCATCTTTCTGTGGCAGTCTGGGGTCATGTAGATAAGCCACAGGAGCCAGCTGTTCCCCCGGACGGCGCCCTGGGCTGGGGGGCTCCGAGCCCTGCCAGAGGTCCCTAGGGAGGCCAGCTGGGCTCAGGAGCCTGGAGGGCCGCGGGGTGCCAAGGGAGGGATCTGGAGCCCGGAGCGAGGGGGCTCAGTTGCTCTGGGGGCTACCGTCCCCCCGCCCGTGGAGGGCTGCCGGGGGCACCAGGCCAGGGCCCAGACCGATTCCACCTCTCCAGACCTTGCCCTCCGTCCGGCAAAGCCCCGCTTCTCAGAGAGGCCTGGCTTTGTCTAGGGCTGGGGTGGGGCGCTCGGCTGCCCTCCACAGCCGCATTAAAATTCCTGCCGCCCCAGTCTCCCGCCGAGTCTCCCCCGAGACTCCACTTTCGCTATTACTGTCAAGTACCCTTGACTCTTTATTTTTGCCCTTTTATCTATTACAACTAATTCAAGTTCTTTTGCCCTTTTCAGTCTAAGACGTGGGCTTTCTGCAAAGCCTTCCCTGCCAGCGAGCTCTTGGAGCGCAGCCTTTAGAAATTGAGGGGTTTACTGTCAAAATGAAAATTTCACTTCAAATTATCTTGGCTGATGCTTGCTCACCAGGCCGGGGGCTGCCGCCGCAGGCTTTTGACAGGCACATCAGCGGCGAGCTTCCGAATCTCGATAATATCATCCACGGGAGCGAAAGTCAACGTGGTGACAGCGCCAGGCCGGTACAATCCAATTACTGTGCGGCGGCCCGGCTCAGAGGCGGCTGGGGTCTGCACTCAGGGACCGAACTCGGGGTCTGGGCCCAGGCCTCAGTCGGGGGCCAGGGCGTGTCCCGCCGCTGGGGCCACCCAGAGAGGCCCAGAAGCCCGGTGCTGCCCCTCTGTCTCTCAGGGGCACTCCCTCTCCCCAGCCCGAGCCCTCTAAGCATTGGGCCTGCCTTCCCCAAGACGGGGCTGCCTGGGGCCATTTCCGGAGTCTGGTTCTTCGGGGCGGAGTCCCTCCCACACAGCCTTCTCCCGGGAGAGAGCTGTGCACACCTGGCCTGCCCCCTGGCTTCTGGCTGTCAGTCTGGGCGAGAACCGGCAGGGGCCACCTTCACCTGTCACCAAGAGGCTCCCACTCCAGTCTCACTCGCACAGCCAGGACACGCAGAAGGCACGAGAGGACCAGGGCAGAAGGCTGTGGGACCCGCGGAGCCAGGAGCATGAAGCAGGAGGCTCGGCCAGGACAGACTCCTGGGGAGGGAGCAGGGAGGAGCTCAGAGCCAGGGGCGCCGCCAGCAGGCACGGAGAGGGCAGGGCTGTGAAGGCCTATGCCTGGCCCTGCCCCCCGTGCCTGGTAGGTTGGGGTGGTAGGCACTGCCCAAGGCTGCCAGGGCTCCAGCGAAGGCTGTACCAAGAGGCATGGAGCTGGGGTGGCCTGGCAGCCACACGCAGCCCAGGGCAGGGCCTCTGGACCCAGAGAAGAGTTTCATTCCAGTCCTACCTCTGCTCAGAATCTGGGGTCTGCAGAAGAGGAGGAATTTAGGTTTCAGTGCCACACGCCTCTAACTCCGAGTGATTGTCCTCCACAATGGGCCGAGCCCACCCTGGTTGGCAGGGACCTCTGTGGGGTGAACCTTGCTGCGAGCCTGCCCGCCCGCCCTCTGCCACCTCCACCCGAGTTTCAGGTTCCTGGGTTCCAGACGTGTTCTTTTCTGCAACGCAAACACCGCCACAAGGTTTTATTGGTTTTGTTATATCGGCCTCTCTGCAGCAGGCAATGTCTGGTGTGCACAGAACACTTAAAAAAGCATAACTGTTTCGGGTCAAGAGCGTGCGGCAGTGTGGAGTGGTGGAGGTGCCGTGGGTGGGCCCGCTGGTGAGCGCGGGGGAGTCGGTGGGGGCTGCGCCTGCGGCCCTCGCTGCTCCTGGGGCCCAAGCGCTGCCCCTGTAAACTCTGGACGTAAACTTTACGCTGGGGCTCCCGCTGCTGCGAGGCTCTCAGGCAGGCTCGGAATGGGGAGGCTGGCCGAGCTCACAGAGGACCAGCCGGGCTGCGGAGGGCGGGCCGCCAGTCGGGCTCCACCCCAGCCCCAGGAGGCCTGGGGAAGCTCGCTCCCTCCGAGGCTGCCCGCTGGCCTTCCTTTGGAAACTCAGGAGAACAGAGCCCGCCCTCCCGCCGACCCTGCGCTCAGGCGCAGAAGGGCTTGCCGCCCGCCTTGGGCAGGGCCCGCAGCTCCCTCGCTGCGGCGCCTGCAGCCGGGGTGTCCTGGGGTGCAGCGGGTGGGAAGGCGCGAGCCAGGGGCGCCGTGAGCACATCGGCGCCTGCCCCCAGCGAGCGCCCCAGTGGCCCTGGGTCCAGGAGGGCACCCTTGGCGGCGGCCCACGCCTGGTTCAAAGTGCTTTGTCTGAGGACGGGGTCATGGAAGACCCCGTCCACCCAGTTTCTGAGGCTGGTCACTGGGGAGTCCTGGTGCCTGTCCAGGGCCACAGTGGGGGCCGGGACTGCAGGTGAGGCCGCGGTGGGCGTTGAGGACACACCCGCGGGGGCGCCGGGGCCTTGCCGCTTGAGCATGCACGAGGGAAGCTCAGTCTGGCTCAGGGTGGCGGCTGCGGTGGCAGTGGCAGTGTGGGCCAGCGACCAGATTCGGGGCTTGGTCTCCAGGACCCCCGGGCCCCCAGTGGGTGCCAAGCCCCGTTTGGCCTCGCAGGCCCGTGGGCCGCCCTCTGGGCCTGGCTGAGGCTCTGGCCGGGCCACGGAGCTCCGGAGGCAGATCCGGCCCCTGTCCAGGTCCTCGTCCAGGGCGGCGCTCCCTCCTGCGGTCGCCCGGGGCATCCTGAGGGCACCAGAGGCCTCCTCGCCTGGGACGCCCGGGAGAGAGGTGGGGCCCTCGGGGTGGGTGGGGACGTGCTCCAGCGTGCCGCCGCCGCCCAGGGCCGAGAAGGAGGCCTTCAGCGCGCAGTCCTGGGGCTCGGCCTCCAGCGGCTCGAAGTCATCTAGGTCGCTGAGTTCCAGGTCCTTGTCCTCCTTGCCCACAGGCTCCGCCACTGAAGGGACACGGCGGGGTCAGTCAGGGCGCTGCCTCCCCTTCAGCCCAGCGGGGCCCCTACCTGAGCTGGGAAGAACCCCGGGCCGCCCCAGCCCCCTCCTCCGCCTCTCCTCTGAGCCCCACCCACTGCCCGGTACAAGAGCCTGGGTGGGGCTCAACTCACAGTGCAGGTGTCAAGCGGGCTCCAGTTCCGCACCCAGGGGCGCCTCCCTGCTTCCAAGCCTGCAGGGCCCTGGGCCCATTCGCCCACTTAGTGCCCATGGGGACGGTGCCCCCGGACGGGGCCCCAAAGCCAGCCCCACGCACGCACCTTCTCTCTTGGCGGTTTTCATGGGCTCCTCCCTGGCCGCCTCCTCCTCCTCCTCGAAAGCCTCCTCGCCGTCGGCATAGGGCCGCTTGTCCTCTGCGCACTTGTTCCTGGGCGGCCACGTCATCTTGTTCTCCTTCTTGAGGCGCCGGCGCGCGTTGGCGAACCAGGTGGAGACCTGCGTGAGGGTCATCTTGGTGATGATGGCCAGCATGATCTTCTCGCCCTTGGTGGGGTAGGGGTTCTTGCGGTGCTCCTGCAGCCAGGCCTTCAGCGTGCTGGTGGTTTCGCGCGTGGCGTTCTTTCTCCGCGTGCCGCTGTCCATGGTCCCATACCTGCAGCCGGGGTCACCGGGTGGGAGTGGGGGACACAGAAGAGGGTGTTGTCTCCCCGGAAGGCTTGTTTGACGAGGGTCAGCCGGGCCCCCGGCCTGGGACTGGCCCTGCTCCGCCCGCCTTTCACGGTCCAGGGTGAAGATAAGGTTATTGAGATGACAGGGCGCTGGCTCCTTCCCCAGCCGAGAGGTCACGGCCTCTGTCACTCCCAGAGACGTTCCCTGGGCTCCCCTGGGGGGCTCTGCTCCCCCGCCTTTGATCCCAAACCGTAAACAGACTGCAGACGCAGGAGTCTGCACTCCGCTGGGTCTCAGCCGGGCCGGGGAGCCAATGCGGGCTCAGCCGTCCCGGGCTGGGTGAGGGTTTCCTCCCTGGGCTCTCCTGCAGGACAGGGCGCTCCCTGCACCTCCTGGGGTGCTGCTTGGCCTGGTCTGTGCTTTTGGGACCCGACTTCCCAGGAAAAATGTGATCTTATCTGTCCCCAAAGAAGAGGCCCGGGAGGGTGGAGGGGAGCGGTGCCTGTGGCCGGGGAGGAGGGCGGGGTGAAGAGCACAGCGCCCCCAGATGGTCACCTCGGGGTGGCGGCTGGAGGCCCCTCACCTGTCATAAGGATACTGGCCCAGGGCCGGCTCGTAGGGATAGTAGGCAGCTGCGGCTGGTGCCAGCCCCGCGTGGGCAGACCCTGACCCATCCTTCGAGTCGAAGCTGTTCTGTAGGAGCGAGGAAGGAGTCCGGGTCAGAGCTCAGGGACACGCACCCCGTGCCCCCCAGCTCCCTGGAGCAGTGTCTCGGGAAAGCCCAGTTCTGGCTGCGGCCCCAGGTAGGGGCTCGAGGAGGGAGAGTGTAGGGACGGAGATGGAGGAAAGGGTAAGGGTGGCTGGGAGAGAGGGAGGGGGAGGGGGAGACGGAGGGCTGGAGGAGGAGGGACGGGCCGCCGGCCGAGGAGGCTGGACGCAGCTCCAACCGAGCAGTGACTGATTAGAAGGTAAACAATGCACACGCCATATGCCGCCCCTAGGTCCCCCGGCCCGCCGAGCGCTGCAGACCGCCCGGGTCTTCCTCCCAGCGCCCCGCAGTCGGGACGAGGGGCCCGCGCGCGGGGCCAGGGAGTCGGGCGCCTCACCAGCGAGTAGAAGGCCGACGCCTCGGAGCCGTAGGCGGCGTAGTTGCCGTAGCCCTGAGCGCCGGCGTAGGGGCCCCCGTAGACGCCGAGAGCCGCGGAGCCCAGCTCGTGGCGCGCCGTGGCCAGAAGCCGGCCCTCGTACACCGGGCAGTAGACGGGAGCCTGCGCGGGGGCGGCGGGGCCCGACTCGGCCAGCGCGCGGCCGCCCGGCTCGCAGCACGCGCCCAGGGGGTTGGCGGCCATGAGGAACTGCGGGGAGAGGGCGAGGAAGGGCGCGCGCCTGGGCCTGGCCCGGACCCCCGCGCCCCCTCCGCCCGGGACCCGCCCATGCCCGAGCGCCCCCCAGCCCGGCCCCTCGCCGCGGGGCCCCGCGGGGCCCTCGGATCGCGGAGGCGCGCGCGGGCGGGGCCGGGGCGCTGGGGCTCGTCGGCGCCGCGCCTGGCCCGGCCGCTTACCTGCGGGGCGGAGGAGTAGGGGTATCCGAACTGCGGGTAGGACATGGCGGGCGGGCGGGCGCGCGCGCGGGCGGGCCGGCTCCGGGGCTGCGGGCTCCTAGGCGCTGGGAGGGCAAAGCGCGAGAGCGGGTCACCGCGCCCCGTCGCCAACTTTCCTAACCGTGCCGGTGAGCGCGCGGCGGCGGCCTCCGCTTCCAGACCCGGAGCCTGGGGGGGCTCTGGGACCGACCGGCCTCGCATTGGCGACGGAAATACATATTTTGCAAAATATGGGAAAAAACTGTGTCGCGCGAACTGTCAAGTCAGACGTGCGCCCCTGTCTCGGCAGGGCTCTGACGTCAGCCCACGCCGGCCGCGGACGCGCGGGTCGCTCGGCCCGGGCCTGCGGGGCGGGGACAGCGGGGCCGGGCGCGGGGCGTTAACAAATGGGCTCCGTCCCGGGGGTCGATACCGCCCTGGCGAAGCGTGTTCCTCCTTAGTCACCAGCACGGAAGGCACTTTTAATTAGAAATTAATTAATGAGCAGCTGCTCCTTCCCGCCCCCCTGTAATCATTCGTCTCAATTACAAATGAGACCTACGAAGGGACACGCGGGCGAGTCTCGGTGAAGATGTAATCACCGCTCGGGAAGCGCCGCGCCCGGCGGAGGGGTCCCGCGACCATTGTTCACCGCGGCGCGTCCTGGCGCCCTGGGCCTGCGCCATACGGCGTTCCGGGGCCACCAGCACCGGGGACGCGTGGACAGGAGCCGCGGGCCTCCCCAGGCCCGGGGCCCACAGGGGACCCAGCGGACGCCCCTCCCCCTCCCCGCCCGGGTCGCCAAAGTTGCTGCTCCGTCCTGGCCGCCCCTCTCGCCCGGGTAGAGCCCGACACTGCGGGACGCTGCTGCTCGAGCTCGCGCTGACAGCGGGTTTCTAACGCAGCCGGGCCCTTGGGAGGCTCGCTGAACCGGGCGGCCGGGCAGAGTGAGGCGCTGGGGCGAGAGGAGCTGCGGGCTTGCCCGAGACGCCCAGCTTTGCGCCTGTTCCTGGCTGGGCCGCAGGGGCACGGGGGAGGGACCCGGGTGCCCTCTCCAGGACCCCAGCCAGCCTGGTCTGGACCTCGCCCGAGTTCTGAGCGGAGCCTGGCGCTCTGGAGGCGACCCGGAAGTCGCTCTCGGCCTGGGGCTCCGCGGTTCCCGGGACCAGGGCTCGTCCTGCTGCTGGGCTGGGCCGGAGCGGAACCCGCGCCGGGAGGCTCTGTGCAGACTTGCTCAGGAAGATTCCTGGGTTCAGACCTGTGAATAGCCCCGGGGTCACCCTCTAATTAATGATGACGTTTTCACCCTCTCCCCAGCTGCGAGGCTGCCTCCCAGAATCGAAATCTGCTGCTCTGACAGCTCTGTTGAAGGTGATTGATGACTATCTGGGGACCGCAGTACACATCCTATAATATCTGCTGCGTAATTGCTTTAATTTACAGATGAAAACCCGAGTTCTCCGATCGCGCTGGACCGCAGCCGGCCACGTCCGGGAGGCTGGCGGAGGGAAACCGTCGGAAATAATGAATAGCTGCCCCATGCAAATTATTCAGACAGTTTAGCGCGGTAGCCGGGAGAGAGATATAAAGAACACGAGTCAAATGACATTAATAATTGTTTTTGAATTCTGTATTGATTTCGTGGCAGGCCTGTTTCTTTCTTTCTCACCTGAATTGCTAATACCACCTTCCTGTAAATAATCAGAAAGTAGCCACGGGGCTTCTCCGGTGGAAATGAATCTCGATCTCCCTCTTCCTCCCCTATCCTCCCTTCCCCCATCTCCCTCCTCCCAGTTTTCTCCAGCTCTGCAGCCCAGCAAACCCCTACTTTCCATTATTTATTGTTTACAAACAACTCACTCTCTCCTGATAACGAGGTCGAGTGAGGCAGGGCCCCTAGGAGAAGAGGCCCAGAGCGCGCCATCACTGGCCCTCCTCCTGCTCCCTCCCCAGCCTAGGCCTGACCGCCAGCGGCGCCGCAGGCTCCACTGCCCGCACCAGGGGCTCGGCCCAAGCCACGCCCTTCCCTGGAGACCAGCCGCCGCAGCCACAGGGCACTGCCCCTGCGCTGGTCGCACTCCTCTTCTGAGCGCCGCCCGGCCTGGCACTGGGAGGGAGCAGGGAATCATCGAGGGCTCGGGGAGGGCTTCCGAGCTTCCGGGGGCCTCTCCACCTTCCCAGGCTGTGCCTTTCAGCCTGCAGGCCGGCAAAGCCTTCTAGTCACTAGCAGCTCCTAGTTCTTGGGAGTGAGCCTTTCCCGCACCCAGAAATTGGCTCGCTGGACCCCACTTTCTGAACGCTGCACATCACCTCCACCTCCTGTGGGACCCAGGCCCAGGCCCGGGCGGCCTGGGGGCCTCTCTCAGCCTCGCAGGGACCTCACCTTGCCTGGTCTGGTCCATCAGTCCCCCTCTCCAATCCGGGACACAAGGTCAGTCAGCCGGCCTTCGGCCCACACACGGACAGCCTGCCAGCGACCTTCACTCTGGTCCTGGCCCCTGCCCAGGTCAAGGACACTCTTGGCCACTCGGAGTAGAGGGACAACTGTCCAGTGACCTTTGTAAAAGCCTAGGCCTTGAGTTGCGGCACCGGTACAGCAAGAGCAGACAGACAGCGCTCCAGCCCGAGTCGGCCAGGTGAGCTTCGCAGAGCGGCTGCTGCGCCCCAGCCTGCAGGGCCCCGGCACAGATACCAAAGCAGCTCCGCGGACTGGCTGGCCCAGCTTCGGAGAAAACTCTGCAGCAGTGCCGAGAGGGCCTGACCAGACACAGCGGCAGAGGGCCTTCGTTCCACACGCCAGGAGCCCACAGACCACCTGTTTTGCTGGGGCTGGTGTTGGCCTTTGGGTAGGGAGGCCTCAGGGGAGACAGGCCCAGCCCAACCTTCCAAGGCAGCCTAGTCCCGGCGCCCAGAGGAAAACCGACCACCGTGCCAGGAGCGCTTTCCAGCGAGGGGAGCCGACCCCTGCCAAGGCACAGGAGAGGGTGCTGGCACCCCCAAGAGACTCTCCTGAAGCTCTGGGCCCAGCCTGGGAGCCTAGCTTGCCGGCTGTCCACAGACGCCTGGACCTGGAGCTGCTCACTCCAGGCGTCTAGGGCAGCTCGGCGCCAACACCCCCCTCCCCAGTGTGCGCGCCGAGTCCCGCTCCCCAACTGCCCTCTGATCCCCTTCCTTGCCAGCGGTGCCCCCTCGGTCTGCTTGCGGGGTGCTGTCCGAGGCGCCGGGAGCGCAGTCGCGGTGGCTCCCGGGCGCAGGCCTGTCCCTCTGCCGCCCGCGCCCCGTGCCTCGCGTTCCTCCCCGAACCGCTTCCCTAAACTTGCGGTCTGCGCGGAGCCCTCCGGAAAGCCCAGCGGCGAGCGGAAAACTTTGTCCCCTCCAGCGCCTGAGCGACCCTCTCAAAGTTTGCGCCGAAGAGCCGTAGCCTACCTGCGCCGGACCGCCGCCCGCGCCGCTGGCGCCCGGGCCGCGGAGCAGCGCGCAGCCCAGGACGCGCGAGTCGCCGCGCCACCGCGGCCCGCGCCCCTCGGCGCCGCGCGAGCCTCCGCCCCCCCCCCCCGCGCAGGGGGAGGGGTCTCGGAGCCCGGGGCGGGGGCGGCGCGGGACGGGACGGGACAGGGATGGGGACCCAGATTCGCCTACCTGCCGGGGCACCGGGCCACTCCCGGCCGCCTACGAGGGCTCTGCGCGGCCGCTCGGCGCGCGCGCTCCAGAGGGGAGCGGGCGACAACTAATGGAGACATTTCCAGGCGGAGCACCTGGCGAGCAGAGCGCGCCGGCCTCCCCAGGCGCCGCGGTCGTCAGCGAGCCCGCACCGGCGTGACGTGGGCGAGCGGGCGCGCGACTCCCACGCGGCCGCCCACGAACGCTTCCCCTGCGGCGCCCAGCTCCTGTCAACTTTCTCCGCGCGGAGTGTGGGGCGCTTGCGGGACGCTGGCCTGGGCGCCATCCGTGGGACAGGAGGGAGGGGCCACGCCGGCCTCCTGCTGAGGCCGGGGCAGCCGAGGTCCCAGTCCTACAAATGGCTGCCCCTTTGGAATGGAGCACTCTGGGCTCCTGCCCTTGGGCTCCCCCTGGCACAGACCGGCCCTCAGGTCTTCCTTCGGTCCCCTGCTCCTCTGTAGGACCCACTCGCCTTCGCCACCAGCAGACCCAACACTTGGTCTCCTCTCCTTTAGACTGGCCAGTAGGCCTGGGGCAGAACCAGCTGGGGCCTCTGGGCCTGTGACCTGCCGGAGCCTGTGCCAGCTCGGTGGGAGCTTGCCAGGACTGTCTGGCGAGCCCTGCCCTGTCTGCAAGAGCCCCTGATGTGATTCCTGAGGTACCTGTCTGTGGAACGAAGCTCAGTAGAGGTCACGCGGGCATGGAGGGAGTGGGCCAGGTGTGCAGGACCCCGTGGCTTGGGTCAGTCTGCCTGGGGCTGGCACTGTGGCCAGGGCGATGCCCTTTCTTCTGCCCTTTATCCATCACCTCATCATTTTCTCTTCAAGAACCACAGTCTTGGCTTCTGTCACCACTGGGCCGTGCGGTGACAGCTGAGTCCTCGGTGCAGAGAATCTGAAGCAGCTGCAGATTAGTTCCTTTTCTGCGTTTCCCTTCGGAGCCCTCTGCAGCTACTGGGCAGGTACAGTGACTGCTTGCATGGCTGATGGCACCGGGCACGGTCGCCCACAGCCAGCCCACCAGAGAGGCCAGCCCGAGTGAGTCGGGACGGCTGTGGGCAGGAGCCTGTAGGGCCCCGCTCTGGGGAAACTGCGACCAGCCTCTGGTGTCAGCTGGGCTCACGGCAGCTCCAGGGTCGCTGTGCGAGTGGGCTGGGCCCCATGCCCTTCAGGCTGTCAGGAGGCACACTGGCGGGAGCTTCCGTGGGCAGAGGAAGGGGAGGATGGAAGGAGGAAGAGGTGCCTGCCGGCTCCTGTCCTGAGTCTCCAGACTCTCCAGAGGACAGCGGGCAAGGATGCGCTGACGCCTCCCTGTGTGCTCATGGGGGACCGAGACTCCTCCCCTCCCCTCCCCTCC
>PVIC010017867.1:0-32242 GCA_004025085.1 Thryonomys swinderianus
CCCTCTCTCTCCCTCCCTCTCTCCCTCTCTCCCTCTCTCTCTTTCTCCTGAAACTATGAGCCGAGTAAACCTTTCCTCCTTTAGGCCATGAGTGCCAGATATCTTGTCTCAGAGACAGGAAATTGACTAATACAGATTTTAAATATGTTAACAGCAAAAAAATGAACTAAGCTGAAGTCAAAAAAGCTTATCTATGATACAGTATTATATATAAAATCTTACTGAATTACTAAACCTGTCCTCAAGAAAAGAGCGTCCTAAAATACCAGAGTAAGACATGTAGACATGCTAGGTTAAAGACACACATGCACAAATGCACATTTTCAAAATACACATTTATGGTTCATGCCTACCTAGTGGGGCACATTGTGACTAAAATGCTATGAAGGTGTTCTCAAATATGAGCTCAGATTCTCATATATAAAAATTTTTTAAAAGTTTCCTATGACTCAGTTGGCCTTCAATAAATTCTTTTTTTAAATTAGATTCTCTATTGGTACATTTTATACATAGCACCAATCATGCTCAACATTGGGGAATTTGTACCAATCTATGGACAGAAGTTAATTCTCATTTTTACCCATATCCCTAACCACCCACAACACTGCACCCCTCTATACACCTTATTTCTTTTTCTTTCCAAATCATATTTGTTTCCCCTCATTACTTTCCCCTACCACATTCCCTTTGAATATTTCCTATTTCACAAAATCTATCACACATTCTAGAACTCATTTACCTCTACAGATTCTCATACCAGAGAAAAGATACAGTATTTACATAACTGTGATCTATTTATTTCACTTATTAGTGTGTCTTTCAAGTTGTATCCATTTGCACATAAATGAATGAAACGTCTCAATAAATTCTTTTAATGTTGAAGGATACAATGTCACCTCAGATATGAGAGCTGTCCTTAATGAAAAACAGAAGGAAAGAGGATAAACCTTTCCTGGTTCTTTATATAGCTGAAAGGCTTTCTGTTTTAGGGTGGGGAAGCTCTATGAATCTTGTAGCCAAATCTGGTTGACTTTAAATTTTATAAATAAAATTTCATTGGAAAATAGCCATGACTATTAATTTACACACTGTCTATGCTGCTTTTGAGTAGCTGCAAAGCGACTACTTGTTCCACAAACTCCCTTAAAGGAAAATATATAGTATTAACACATGTCTTTGTTCTGTCTTGGATGAAATGAAAAATAGCTATCCAAAAAACTTCATTTATGTTTATGCCTAACAATAGTAAGACCTGTTCTGGGATGAAATAAAATTTCTTCATTCCTAAGTTCAAGACAGTCTCCCTGGCTTCATCCTCCCCTTTCTGTCTCCAGCTCCTTCAGATTTAGCCTCGTTCTCTAAACATTTTCACAATCACCAACCAGAAAAGCCCCATGTGACAAGTGGGATGAATATTTCTGATCTACCATTCAGCAGCTCCACAAAGGGCCAACTCTTTTAATATACTCTTCATAACTCCATGAGACAAGAGTTTCTCTTGTCCTTTTCCCAGGGCTGTTTCCTGTGCTTTCCCATGGAAGTGGAGAATTGGATCGCCTAAGACACTTGTTAAAAGTCACACAACACCCTGCTAAGTTGACAGGAATGAGATTTAAATCTAAGAGCTCATGAGCTTTCCATCATATATTGCTGGTCAGTTTATTTGTTTACTTACCAAATAAATATGTATTTAGCCCACTGAGTATATATCTACTATGTTCTAGACACTATGCCGAAACCAAGGACACAAAGTTCACCAAAAATAATGAAGAGTAACTGATACGCAAAAATATGCATTTCAAGTAGGACTGATGTGACCTCCACTTCAAGAAACCCTTAATCCAAAGTCTAATAAAAAATTAAGACTGCCACGCGTAGTGGCTCATGCCTGTCATCCCAGCACTCGGGAGGCAGAGGCAGGAGGATTGCTGAGTTTGAGACTTGCCTGGGCTCCATAGTGAGCTCAGGGTCAGCCTGAACAACAAAGCGAGACCCTGTCTAAAAAAATTAAGAGTAACAATATCCTCAGGAAAGGTAGTTTCATGACTTTCTTTTGCTTTCTCTCTTCTCTTTTCATTTTACTGATACATTTTAAATATGCATAATGATAACATTCAATATAGGGAATTTGCACCTGTGATACACTTTGCTACTACTTTTTTCCCATTTCCCTCTCCTCCCTTCAACCTCTTTCCCCTCTTTATTTACAAAAGCTTTGTTTCCTTCTATTCTTTTTTCTCCCTTCTTTCCCTCTTTCTCTCTTTCCCTTATTCTCCATCTCATCTGAACATTTTCTTCCATTTCCCAGTATCTATTGTACATTTTGTTCCATATTTACACTTTTGGTTTCTCACACCAGAGAAATCATGTTATATTTGAACATGTGTTCAATTTATTTCACTGAAGAGTATGGTTTCAAGGTGCATCCTTTTAGTTAGAAATATTTCAGTTTTCCCCTTCTGCATGTCATAGTAGTTCACTGTGTATTTTTATAAAAATGTATCTTCTTTATCCATCTATTGGTTGATGGGCATTTGGGTTGTTTCTAAGAGTTAGCTATTACAAACTGTGCATCTATAAACATGGGTTTGCATATATTGTTGTGGTATGGTGCTGTTAATTCTTTGGGGAAGATAACCAAGAAGGGGAACAGCTGTGTGGAATGGAATCTATAGTTTTAGTTTTTTGAAGAATCTCCACACTAATTTCCACACTGGTTTCACCAATCTACACTCGCACTAACAGTGGAAACAAGTTCCTTTTACACCACAACACCATCAGCATTTGTTATCAGTTGTTTTCTTGATAATAGCAATTCTTTCTAGAATGAGATGGAATCTCAGCATTGTTTTAATTTGCATATCTTGTGTGACCAGTGACATCAAACATTTTTTCATTTATTTGATTGTCATTTATATTTCTTCATCTCAGAGGTTTTTATTCTATTCTATACCCATTTTTGGATTGGGTCTTTAAATTTGGGTGGTCTATTTTTTTTTTAGTTCTTTATATATTCTAGATATTAGTCCTTTGTCTGAGGAATAGCTAGGAAAAAGTTTTCCCACACTATGTGTTATTCCTTCACCCTGCTGGTGATTTCTTCCATTGTGCAAAAGCTTTTTAATAAGACAAGATCCCAAGTTAGTAAGTTGATTCTTTTGATATTTCCTGTGCAATTGGGGTTTTATTCATAAAATCTTTGCCTACACATGTCTTCAAGAATTCTTATTTTATCATCCAGAAGATTTAGTATTTTGGATTTAATACATCTTTGATCCATTTTTATTTTATTTATTGCATGGTGAAAGACATGGTCTAGTTTTAAATTTTACCAGACAGAAAGCCAGTTATTCCAGCACCATTTATTAAAGAGGATATCTTTCTTCCAGTGAAGGTGTTTGGCTCTTTTGACAAAGATAAGTTGGCTGAGTGTGTTTAGAGTTGTTTCTGCAACTTTTAATCTGTTCTATCGATCCTTGAATCTGTTTCCTTGCCAGTTTTTATGCTGTTTTTTATCACAGTGGCTTTGTAATATAATTTCAAATCAGGGATTGTGTTGTCCTCTGCCTTGCCTTTGGTGCCCAGAATTGCTCCTGCTATTCTAGGTCTCTTCTGCTTCCAAATGAATTTTAGGGTTGTATTCTCTAATTCTGTATTATATGCTATTGGTATTTTCATTGGGATTGAATTAAATCTGCATAACAACTTTGGAAGTTGGCCATTTGCACTATAATGGTTTTTCCTACCCAGAATAAGGTATATCTTTCCATTTTCCGATATCATCATAAATCAGTTTTTTCAAAGTGCTATGGTTTTAAATGTAAAGATTTTTTACTTCCTTCATTAGATCGATTCCTAGTATTTCTTTCTTTGAAAATATTGTGAAAGGTATTGTTTCCCTAACTTCTTTCTCAGTGGGTTTGTAATTAGTATACAAGAATGCTGTTGATTTTATAATTAAAAACACTGAAAATGTAATTTTAAACCTATCAACAAAGAAAAGCACAGGTCATACAGATTCACTGCTGAATTCTACAAGAAATTTAGAGAAGGCCTTATGCCAATAAAACTTTTTAATGAAACTGAAAGACAAGCAATACTCCCAAATTCATTCTTTCAAACAAGTATTATATCTTACTAAAGCCAGAGAAGGATTCAACCAAAATAGGGAACCACAGGT
The DNA here is from genome assembly GCA_004025085.1 of Thryonomys swinderianus. NCBI lineage: Eukaryota > Metazoa > Chordata > Mammalia > Rodentia > Thryonomyidae > Thryonomys > Thryonomys swinderianus. The sequence continues at coordinate 4,181 of PVIC010017867.1, forward strand.
CAGCCTCCTTAATGAACATAGATGTAAAAATCCTCAACAAGATATTGGCAAACAGAATGCAGCAAATCATCAAGAAGGTTATACACCACAACCAAGTAGGATTCACCTCAGGGATACAGGGATAGTTCAACATACATAAATCAACAAATATAATACACCATATTAACAGAACCAAGAACAAAATCACATGATCATCGCCGGGTGTGGTGGCTCACACCTGTAATCCCAGCACTTGGGAGGCAGAGGTGGGAGGATTGCTGAGTTCGAGGCTTGCCTGGACTACACAGTGAGCTCAGGGCCAGCCTGAACTACAATGCGAGACCCTGTCTCAAAAAAAAAAAAAAACACACATGATCATCTCATTGGATACAGAAAAAAAATGCTTAACGATGTCCAACATCCACTGATGATTTTAAACATTCTACCAAAAATTGGAATAGACTGTCTTTATCTCAATCTGATAAAAGCCATCTATGGCAAACCAATAGCCAACATCATACTAAATGAGCAAAAAACGAAAGCTTTCACTCTAAAATTAGGAAAAAGACAAGGATATTCACTGTTCCCATTCCAGAAATATATTTCTGGAAACATTAGCCAGAGCAGTTAGACTAGACAAAGAAATAAAAACAATTAGGATAGGAAAGAAAAAAGTTAAATTATCATTACTTGCAGAGGGCATGACATTCTATATAGAAGACCCTAAAATTCCACCAAAAGACTTTTAGATTTAAAAACAAAATTCAGTAGCATATCTGGTATAAAGCCAACACTCATGACTTTATTTTTCTAAAAGATGCCAGATGGGTTAGACAGTAACCCTACAATAAGTGCATGTACAGTATGTTGATAATACTGTGAGAAGTTTCTTGACTCAACAAATTCAAGACAATTTCTCAAATGAATTAAATTTTTCTTTTATCTATATTATCTCTGGATTTCTATAAATCACCATACCAAAAACCATTCTAGTGTCATATTGGCATGGAATCTACCAGACTATGATTGGTCAGACCTAATCACTACAGCATAGTCTCTGACCTGGATGCCATCGTTTTTCAATATGATCCTAAGAAACCATTTTTTGTCCAGTGTTTAAAAAGTTAGAAATTCAATGTACAATCTTGATAGAGCATCTGAAATTTCCAAAAGCAACTCTGGCTATTTAAGGAATGGTTTATTATTTCTCTCCACTGAATTTTCACAGCCTTATGAAGTCTGTCTTGAAATCCAAAAGGGATAAAGAAAATGAAAACATTGGCAACTCTAATATTTTAAATGTAAATCATGAAGAACTCACCAATAGATGCAGCAAATATAGATCTGTCTGTGCCACAATAAATGAATGACGCTAAGAACTGCCTGTGGTTTCCCACAGTCATAAAGGTTTTCTTTGTTGTGTGCTGATTCTTTCTTTTGTTTTTCTTTTTTCTTTAAAAAGCAAATAGGATGGGCCAGGAATTTAGCTCAGTGGCATCAGACTTGCCTTGCTAAGCACAAGGGCCTGAGTTTGACCCCTGGTACAAAAAAAAAAAAAACATATAGGAAGTTCAACAATAAAGATATAAAATCTGACCTCACAGGATTAGCAATGTGCTGAGTCCTAATCCTCAAGAGCTTTCTATTCCTGAAACTCTGTCCTAAAATGACAGGAAGTCATCTATACATTTCATCATTTTCAAATTAAGTACACTGACAGAGGCACCATTGCAGGCCAGTAAATCAGCTGCTTCCTTGTCCTCAGAATAAATCATGTATTCCAGTGGGAAACTAATAAATTAACAATTAAGGGCTAAAACAACAAGCACATTGCACCATGTTGCAGGAGTTAAGTATCTTGTAAAAATAGTCACAATGGTCATGACAAAACCATGCCTGGAAGAAAGCAGAAAAGCCTATTAGTAAAAGTCCTTAGCAAATGGAATTATGGAAAGTCCCATAATGTCACTGGATATAAAGTGAAAGAGCATCTGTATTGTGTGTGTGTGTGTGTGTGACAGAAGTTAGTTCAGCCTAGAGGTAGAAAAAGCACCATAAAATGTAACCCAGCTCCTGACCCAGGCTAGCACGACAAGGAGAAGTGCTCAATGACTTTCATGCCAGGAGATGTGATTGTTCTGAGGAGCTGTGTTTTAAACTGAGAAGCAAGTGTTGAGCTAATGGGATATCAGCCACAAGTGAGTTTAAAGACATATTCCTGCAAGGTTAAGGATCTGCTCATGGGAGTTAATCCATATACAACTTTACTGACAGAAAATAGTTACCAGTCAAGAGGATGCCCAGTGGTCCTTAGACAATGTCTGAAGAGCCAACAGAAATTGAGCCTGATCAAATTACAGCAGCTGAGTGTCTGCCTGCTCAGCCTGCTATAAGAAAAACTGGGCAACAAAAACTACTTACTTTTCCTCTACTCCTATATAATGACAGTCAAGAAATATGCTCACATAAATTATGGAGATGAAGATGAGATTGTAAAAATATTTTGTGTGTGAGTCTATAACGATGTGGAAGAAAAGTTCTATTTTATGATTGTAAGTGGTAACTGTCAGTGATGTATCACAGTGTCTTGGAGAGGCTGGCTTATACCCACAAGGCTAAAGACCACACCTGAAAATGTCAAAGACAAGAGAGTAGAATTTCACAAGGAAGCTGAGCTGAGGTACAAATGACTCTATCACCCAGTAGAGTTTTCGCCCTGCAACATTTCATTTTCTTTTTTTTTAATTGAATTATTTATTGGTACAATTTATATACATCTCACAATCACATAACATTGGGGAATTTGTACTGGTATATAACACAAGTTAATTCTCATTTTTACCCATATCCCTACCCACCCACACCTCCCCACCCCCTTTATACATACTTTTATTTTCTTTCTGTATCCTATTTATTCCTTCCCCTCATTATATTCCCACACCAAATTTCCTATGGAAATTTCCCACTCTATAAAAGCTGTCATACTTTCTAGAGCTTTTTGCATCTTCAGGTGTTCATGTCAAAGAGAAGATCCGGAATTTGCCTACCTGTGATCTGTTTATTTCACTTATTAGTGTGTCCTCCAGGTGTATCCAATTGCACATAAATGAATCAATCTTGTCATTCTTTATGGCAGAATGATACTCCATTTTATAAAAAAAACACATCTTTCTTTATTCATTACAGAAAGAAATCAGTATCGTATCAATGTGCATGTTTGAAATCACATTAAAACACTGTACTTCACCATGAAGAAATTCTTTCCCGGGCCAAATCAACCAAGTGCATCTTCTGAGCTCAGTCACCCTCTGGGTACTGAATGCAATGTGACTGTCAACCTAATAGATTTTGAGTGTGATCTTCAGTAAGAAGTCGTTCCATAATTCCCAGGTGACAATGCAATTCCAATACCCAAACCAAACAACAGAGCTACCAAACACCTGCTGGGAGCCAGAATGCCTAAAACTGATTTACTGGAACTAAAGAAAGGAAACAACTAAAAGGAAACCCGGCATCTGTTGGCTCCAGCCAACAACAAGAACAGAATAATCTTTTCTATCTCAATGATTTGAAATCATTGTTAGTATTAGTTTTGACTTTTTAATATCATACATTATAACATTTTAAAGTTGTGCTTATTTTTCACACCTAAACTTGGTAAATTAGATGGTCCAAATCTTCATAAGTGGTCAAAATTTTTAAAACAGAGGCTAAGTGTGGTGGCACTTGCCTGCAAACTCAGCTACTCAGGAGACTAAGGCAAGAAAATCTCAAGTTCAAGTCCAGCCTGGCAATTTAGGCAGCCTCTGTCTCAAAATAAAAAGAGTGGAGATGTAACTCATCACTCCCTAGGTTCCATCTGTAGGACTGTAACAATAACAATAATATCAACAACAAATTCCAAATACACGAGTTAAAACCCTAGAACAATGACAGGGCAGCTCTTTTGCAATACGAAAGCAGGGCAGTCAGTATTGCCTCTTTCTATCCATTGTTTTTGTATGAGTTCTTGTTTTTGTCCTTTTCACTTGCATAGAAATTACTGGTCTGAAATTTCAAGAATTTTTCAACTGTTTTCATAAATCTTTAGGCCATCCCACTTACACTGAGAGTGGGTGGGAAACTTGAGACCCAAGCAGATGAAACAATCTCTTGTGTGTTAAAAGATAAAGAAAATGTACAAACTTTGCTCTGGTTACTTTTAATAATGTATGACCTGCAACATTTTTGCAGCAAGAAAATCAGACAAAACCCCTGAAGTTTTCCCTAAGTCAAAGAAGGTGGCAAACGTAGATTTTTTTTAAAGCTATTTTAAGAAAAGTATTTTAAAAGTATAATTATCTAACAAGCAAACCTGATAATTATATAATTCCACAGCACTTGGCAGCATGATAGCTTTTGTTTAAAAGGAATGGGTAGGATTTATTTTATGCTTTTAGGCCCACAAAACTTAGCACCTCAAATTTCTAGAGATCTTTAGTGCAGAACAACAGGGTTATCGTCAATCAAAAGCAGAGATAGACCCTATTAATTTTACTCTTTGGGAAGATAGGAGCTGGAGAGTGCAAATGGAAATTGCTGAGAATAAAAACAGTCAAGATACAGTTCAAAGGAGTGTTTTCTTTGACAAATGAAAAAAAAACTGACACATAATCAGTGACATAAGACTTGGTTCTCAGCATAATGACACCTCCTACACCTTGAACTTTAAGAAGGTGTCACCTTAGTTCTTAGAGACTCATTTTAAAGCATTGATAAAGTGCTAAACTGTGTGGCTAGCTTTACAGGAATCATCTTTTTTACACCATTTTATGTGTGCAAATTGTTATGCCAATTTAAAAATGCATTGATTATGTAACCACATGAAGACCATATAGCTAATAAGCATTAAAGGCAGGATTTGGACCCATTCTGTCCGAGACCAAATAAACTGAAGAGTTTATTTACTACATGCCAGTAGTGCAGGCTATAGAGTACTCTTTTTGCTTGTAACAAAGAGCTTCAAATCTTAGTGATTTAAAATCATAACTACTTATAGGTCATAATTTGCTGAATTCATTATTTGAGCTGGCTCAGAGGGGCGGTTCCTCTCCTATTGGCTGAGCTCCATAACACACCTGCAATCATTTATACATTGGATAGGTGAGGAGTGGTTTTGGATGGCTTTGACTGGCAAGTTTCTCTCCACTCCCTGTAGTCACTAAACTTTTAACAGATTAGCCCAGTTCTAGACACAAGATACTTGAGTATGTCCCAAGAGAACAAGCAAAAGCATAGATGAACTTTTGAGATTGTAAGCTTTGAATTAATGTTAACATCCTTTCCATCACATTCAGTTGTCAAGGGAAAAGATACAGACTCACTTCCTGAAGCAAGGAGCTAATAATACTGTACATCATTCCACTTATTTCCTTCCCAAAACTCATGGCCTTCTCTAATGAAAAAGCACCAGGGAAATCTGAGTTGAAGGAGATTCTTGCCAAGGTTGTGAAAGACAAAGAAAGTCTGAAGAATTGGTATAGGTTGAAGGAGAAAACCAAGGAGACATGGCAATTAAATTCAACCTGGGCTTCTGAGTCGTATCCAGAAATCGAAAGATTTTAGTAGAGAGATCAGATAAATCCAAGGTTAATAGTTTTACTAAAAAATAATGTCCTGATTTGGATAGGTTATAAGTTACCTAACTTATTCCTGCAGTTAAAGGGAATGCTCTTCACACTCTCTTATTAAACATGATGTTTGCAGTAGTTATAGTTGATGGCATTTATTTAGGTTAAAGAAATTCATTTAGGTTAAAGAAATTCTTGTCTATTCTTAGCTTGATTGTTCAGTGATTTCATTATAGCATATCTAGGTGTGAATTTCTTTTTAGTTGTTCTGCTTAAGATTCAATTAAATTTCTGAGGAAGTGACAAGAAACTGACATTCAGTCGACATACCACTTGCCAAGCCATAAGCCCAGAGTCAGGGCCATATCCAGCAAAAGAAAATTATCATTTCCTTTATATGATGTACAGCAAGCTCACCCAACATGAGTGCTTGGGCTGCATCTATCTGCCTAGTGCATTTTACTAATTTATCTTGCCAAGGAAGATGGATACCTTAAAGTTCCACATAGCTAAAGTGAGCTAACAGTGTTCCATCGGTATGTACATTGTGAGTGGAAGGAAGTCACCTTATCCTTCTCTTTGCCACAGAGAATTTGTATGTAAAACAGGGATTCCTTGGAGATATAGAAATAGGTATTTTTGACTTTCAGTTATATTTTGCAAAATAAAGGTTTTCCTATCTCATTCTCTCCTTTGAAGCTAAAGGTTATCCTGTAGCTTCAGTTCACTTCTCCAATACCTTTGCTTTATTTTTCTTCAACAGGAAGAAATGCAATATGAGGAATAATGAGAATAAACTACTTTAGGATCTACTTTAGGTGATATGAGGGAGAGGAGAAGGAACACATCAAAAGTTCACCATGAATTAGAGGAAAATTTTAAATAATTTTTTTTGTAGTTCAAACTGGCCCTGAGCTCACTATATAGCCCAGACAAGCCTTGAATTCACCTCCTGCCTCTGCCTCCTGAGTGCTGGGATTACAGACATGAGCCACCATGCCCAATCATAAATTCTTGTTCATCATATCACCCAAACTGAAAAATGTATTGTCTTTCTAAGCCAAAGACTCAAGGAAGAAATTATAATATTATAGAAAAAGTTGGGGGGAAAAGCTGATAATCTCAGAAATATGTCGAAGTGAGAACAATTTTTCATAAAACTAAAAGCCATATTAGAATTACCCCTAAACAGTACAAGAATAGGTAAGAATAGAAACATAATTAGCCAATGTAGAATTCTGACAGACTGGAGAAAGTTGAATACAAAAGTTTAAAATATGTTAGAAAAACTATTAAATATAAAAGCCACAAATAGAAAAACTATCAGGGAAATCACTCGCATCTCTGAAGTAAACTAAGAAACTATCCAAGAAAATGGTATATAAAGGTATTATAGAAGCAAAATTTTCTACATTAAATATATTTGGGTGTATTAGTACAAATTCCCCAATGTTATGTGTGATTGTGAGATGTATATAAATTGTACCAATAAAGAATTCAATTTTAAAAAAGACAAATATATTTGGGTGTAAAACACAGGATAAATAACACTGAGACGTATATTGATAAAGTTACTACACTTCAAAACAACAAAAAAACAAATGGAGGTATGGAGGATTCCATTACATGACTTATAATAAAGAACAACAGATCTCACAGGCTTAGAATATTGCCATTGCAACATTCAAAGCCAAAGAAAATGAAAGCAAAGTTGCTATAGTCTTAAGAGAAAGAAGATATGACCATTTGGCAATGCTCAGTCCAAGTGACATTCAAATATAGGCAATGGACATTTTAAAACATGCCATATTTTAAAGAGCATAGTAGAAAAGCTGCATGGTGACAAACCCAGTAATAAAATATAAAAATACAAAAAAAGGTTGACAGCACCTGAAACATTTCTATACAAAGCCAAGATACATGACCATAAAAACAAAATACCAAAAATAAACAAGCAGGGTTTTTTTTTTTATCAAATTTAAAATGTCAAGAGCTAGTCTATGTAATTTTGGGGAAAATCGTTCTGTAGTTAAATTATGAGTAGGACTCTCTAAGGTCCAATGTCACCTTGCCCATAAGCTGGCTTTGTGGCTATGTGGAAACATAACTTTGTATACCATCAATCACAAACTGAGGCCCCAGTGGTTTGGCGATGCTGTGACCCTCAAGGGCACGGTTACATGAACTGAAGTTACTCTGGTTCTTTGAGAACCAACTAGTAATAAAAAAAGAGAAAAGTTTCACCTGGGGACAGGACAAATTCCTTATTAGCCTGCTATCTCATCCCTCCTGCTATGGTGAGAATGCTCTTCCCTTCTCACCACCAGTCAACACAAGATCCTCATCAACATAAGAATGAGTTACTCAATATTCCCTCCAATTATTGTGTGCACCCAATAAATAATGGCTAGCTCAGAGTGCCTTTTGTCTCTGCTCCCTCTGGCATTGGCCTCCCAGACCCTCATGTACTTCACAGCTATATCTCTATTGTCTTTCTTTTTTTTTTTTTTTTTTTGAGACAGGGTCTCACTTTGTAGTTCAGGCTGGCCCTGAGCTCACTATGTAGCCCAGGCAAGCCTGGAACTCAGCAATCCTCCTGCCTCTGCCTCCCGAGTGCTGGGATGACAGGCATGAGCCACCACACCGGGCACTATGCTATGTGGTATTGATGGCTGGTGGGCATGAGTCACCATGCCCAGCATTGTATGTGGTCACCAGGATCGAACTCAGGACCTTGCACTTACGAGGCAGGCACTAGAACCACTGAGCTAAATTTCTGGCCCTCTATTGTCTTTCTTTACTTCAAACCTCTCTGCACACCTTTCTAGGCAGATCAGAGGACTGACTGGCCTCTGATATAGGAAGCTTCTGTAGAGCAAAGGAGACAAGCAACAGAGTAAAGAGACAACCCATGGAAGGGGGCTGGGATTGCCAGCTCGTCAGGCAGACTAAAATATAAAGATTTTAAAAGTTAGACGCCCCCCCCAAATAAAAAAACCTTTTTCTTTTTTTTTTTTTTTTTGCTTTTTGAGACAGGGTCTCGCTTTGTAGTTCAGGCTGGCCCTGAGCTCACTATGGTGCCCAGGCAAGCCAGCGCGAACTCAGCAATCCTCTTGTCTCTGCCTCCCGAGTGCTGGGATGACAGGCGTGAGCCACCACGTCCGGCATTGTGGTATGCGGTGTTGATTGTTGGTGGGCGTGAGTCTCCACGCCCAGCATTATATGTGGTCACCGGGGATCGAACTCAGGACCTTGCACTTGCGAGGCAGGCCCCGGAACCACTGAGCTAACCCTCTGGCCCTAAAATACCTGATTTTTAAAAATAAGCAATTGAAATGAATAAACACTTCTCAGAAGAAGAAATGCAAATGGCCAATAATGTTCAAATGAAAAAATGTTCAACATCTTGGGCCATTACAGAGGTGCATATTAAGATAGCACTGAGATTTCATCTTACTCCAGAAAGAAAAATTACCATCAAGAACTCAAAAAAACACAACAAATATTGGCAAGGCTGCTGGGAAAAAGAAATTCTTCCACACTGAAAATCAGTATGGAGAGTCCTCAGAAAACTAAATTAGAGATTCCATTCAACTCAACTATTTCACTTCTAGGTATCTTCTCAAAAGCATTAAAGATATCATATTACAGTGATATATCCAGACCCATGTTTATAGCAGCATAATTCACAGTAGCTCTTAGAAGGAGCCTATTTGTCATCAACACATGCATGGGTGAAGAAAGTATGGTATATATACACAATGGAGTATTACTCAGCTATAAGTAAGAATCATTTGAGTCATTTGTGGAAAAATGAACACACTTTGAGACCAAAATGCTTAGTGAAATAAATCAGACACACACACTCTTAAATATCAATTTCCTATTATATGACAAACCCAAACTGTAATTTAAAAAGCAGAATGAAAGATAGTAGAAAACATCAGATATATCTTTGCAAATACCAAGAGGAATCTAGAGATGAAAGAGAGAAGTAATCAAGGTGAGGGAGAAGTAAAAATTATTAGGACCTGCACGTGTATCGGCATTAGTAAAAATACAAGCATTAGTAAAAATACAATTCTTCTCTGAGACTCAAAGTAAACTCTTAGCTGTGAACTTTTATAAAATTCAAAAAGCAAGTTACATATTTCTAATATATGGCAGTACCAAACAAACATTCTCATTACAAAAGGGAGGAAGCGGGATAACAAAAGAATTGGATCAAAGTGTCTAAAAGTAAGCAATGGAAATTTTAAATCTTGAAGCTCCGTATCTAACATCTGAGGTGGTGATGAGATGTGAGTTCTAGAGGGCGGAGGCATCCCATTCCTATGCCCTTACCAACTGCAGCCCACAGTGCCGGAGCCAGCCGGACAAAACAGCGGGGTCGTGAAGTCAAGGGGCGCGGATTAAGAAAAGAGAAGAAGACAGGAAAATGGGCTCGGGAGGACCTCTCAGTCAATACTGAGCAGGCACCCGTTTATTGAGAAGGTTGTATTTATACTTTTTCAGAGGGCCAACATGGCCTCAAAAATGGTTACATTTTATCTTATAGGAGAAGAAAAACAGGAACAAAGCATTGGGAAAGCAGTACACAAACAAGAGAAGGATGTCAACTAACACACAATTAACTCTATTCAAATTTAGTCCGAACCTGCACAGGAACAGGAAGGAAAACAACAAGTAGCCAACTTGAGGAACAGAGGTCAGGGGTCCAAGTCAGAGGTCATTTACCTTCTCAGTCAGGCGTCCCAGTGCAGCGATCCAGAGGTCGCAGATCATCTTGGGAGCTGGGCAGCACTGTTTGGCATAGTGCAGATCTCGCAACTGCTAGTTGGTGCAGCACCCAGTGCAGATCTCCAGGCCTGAAAAGTCTCCTCCAGCAGGGTCTGCTCCCCACACCACAGAGCCTTTGTCTTGGGCTGGCTCTCTCTCTACCCACAATATTCCTCAGCAGTCATTCCACATTCCTGGCATCTCCAATGTCCTGAGGTCTCCCCTGCAACATTCATTCCCATAATTCCATGCATACCCCCTATCAAAGGCATATTGAATTGCCACCCTTTGAAATCTACATAGAAGCCTCTCTGGTCCTACAACTCTGCCAATCTTCATGCCTGAAAGACCAGAATTATGTGGACAATGTCAACATCCACTGTCAGTGTGAACAGTAGTGTGTCTCTTGGGTAATGATGGCAGTGGTCTTTGAGTGCTGAGATGGCTGGGCACAATCAAATGAAACCAAGTGAATAATTTCCCTATAGGAGCCCCAAAGGCTTCCTCTTTTCAAAAATGAAAAGTTTACACTTTTATGCCCTTAACTCTGCAAAGGATGAGGTCTTCCTGATTTCTGAAATGTCCTGAAGACATCTTTCCTCTTGTCCGAGTTCTGAGTACTTGGTTTCCTTTTAATGATGTTAATTTCTTCAGCAATCATACCACTCTTTGACCCCATTTTTTACATCCGGCTCATTTCCAGCCAAAATGTAAATTTTTCACATCTTCTACTTCCACTTTGGGCTCCAAATTATTATGATAAACCTGGCTAAAAGCAGCCAGCAGTATCCATACCACAGCCTAGAGGTTATACTGACTTGAAATTTTCTCCATCAGATCACTTAGTCCATTGCTTTTAAACTTGGACTCATAAAAAGTTTTAGGGCATGGACAATATATGTACATTTTTGCCATAATGTAACAATGTGTCCTCTATCCCAACTCCCAATAGTCTTGTTTTCCATCTGAAACCTCATGAGCACAATCTTTACTATCTCTGTTCTTACCATCGTTTTGGTTTTCTGAGCTACCAAAAAAATTACTCATCAATGTCTACATACAGAATTACAAGAATTCTTTAACCTGATTCTCTAAAGTTTTCCAAATTTCTCCCAAACCAGTTTAAAGGGCTCTGAGTCACATGGTTAGGTACAATCACAGCAATGATCCCACTGCTCCAGGACCAGTTTTCTGTGTGGGTCAACTTTCCAATTGCTGAGACAAAATACTTTGATCACCACACAAGAACAAGGGATACATAGAACTTAAAGGAGAAAAGGCTTCTTTAGCTCACAGTTTGAGGGGTTTCAGTACATGGTCAGTTGACTCCAGAGCAGAAATATCGTGGTGAGGAGCAAAACTGTTCACTTCATGACAGCCAAGAAGCACAGCAGAGGGAAAGAGTCCCAGCAAGAGATGCACTTTCTACAGGCATGCCCCCAGTGACCCTCCTCCTTCTAATGGGCCCAACATCCTAACAATATGGATTAATCTACCAATGAGAATAGCATCTCCATGAGCCAATCAGCTTTTCAGGAGACTCTTGATCCCATAAATAGACAACTAAGATGAACAAGCACAGTAATTTAAAGAGATCTGTCCAGAGACATGTCTAAATGCAACTCACATACCTTACAAGAAAAATTCTAGGTAAATAGAAGTAGAACTAGAATCCAAAATGCAGAAGCAAGAAATTTCATTTAAAACTGAAGACTTTTCAGTTAATTCGCCAAATTTCAAGTTCAGTTGGTAATGACCTGAGGATGATGGCAGCCTTAGCCATGATCATCTGAGGAGCAATTCACAGAGGTTGTTCCCAAATTCAGTTCATATAACCCAGCGCAGATAATTTAATGACATTGTGAGATCTTGTCTCAAAAATTAAAAGCAATTAAAAGTGCTGGGGATGTAGCCCTTGTCTCAATTCCCAGTACAAAAACAAAGCAAATAAATAAAACCAATTAAATACTCCAGGTTTAAATGACTTGCCTGAGATTATTCAGCTAAAGCAGTGTTAGGACTGGAAATTTCTGTCAAGATCTTTTAGCACTAAATGTTTCTTCCCTATTGCAATAATTTCCAAACTTCTTAGAAAGTAGATTCATTGAGTCTGGAATGGGGTGTGAAATTATGCATTTGTGATTCCTAGCTGACGCTCAGGATTTGATCTGTGAGCAACACTTTGGGAAGAAGGCCTCTCCCTCCCTCGCCTAGGCTACCGAGGAAGAGATGGGAAGCAGCTGTGTGAGCTGGGGCTTGAGACTCCCTGCCCTGGACTTGGTGGCCAGAATCACAGGCTTCTTGTAGCTGAAGGAAGGGAAGAAGTTGTGGGAGGTCAGCAAGGAAGAGGTAGTACAGGACCCTCTTTAAGTATGACAGGGATTTCCAAACTGGTTTGGAGTTTCTTTTAAAGAATCACCTTTTCAACTGAAATTTTACATGAAAGCTTAATGTATAAAACAAAACTTGAATTTTTTTGGTAAGCAGTTATTTTTATATTCAAAATTACCACATACTTATGTTTGATGTGTGCAATAAGCCTGGATAACACAAAATTTTGATATTAAAGTTTATGCAGAAAAAGAATTGTGTAAAACCCAGAAGGCAGAGGAACACATTAAATGTTTAAGTCTATTAAGTGTTTGTTATAGATAAATGTTATACTGTAGTCACTATCAATGCAACATACCTAGTGAGAATAAAATAAAATGACAGTGTGAGAACACTTTTTTCCCATAGTTCTCAATACTGGATACTCAGAAGCATTACTTAATAGAGGCACCATTTTGGACAAATAATTAGCTTTTACATTCTCTAATAATATTTCCATGCCTTTTCTCATTAATTTCTAAGACTTTGTCCTATAGAAAGGCAGAAAAATGGAAAAAGTGCAGTATCTAATTAACATCTAATATACAGCTAAACATTCTAACCAGCTTTATCAACTAAAAAGACCATATTCTATGTCATTGAAATTTTTTTATTATAAAGAACTTATACACAGAAGGACCATCATTCCCCTTTATTGCTTAGTATCCTGTCATTATCTTTCTGTCCTCTCACCTGGAATCATAATGGCTATGAGAACTGGAGTAGGAATTTAAAGTTCTAAGAGATACATATTCAGCCCTCAGCTGGGGAAACTGATTAGATCCCAACTGAATGTCACAAGACAGAATTTGGCTGTTGTTATATTTAGGAAGTTGCTCGGGGAAAACATCTGTATCAGAAAGGAAATCGTGAGAAAAGCCCAAGAGTGCAACTGTAGGAGCTTGCTGTATCTTCTCAGTTCTCAAAGGAAAGTTCTACCAATAAGAACATTAGAGACCTTGTCAGTGCACCATGGGAGTTGCCCCCAAAGAAATCAACATAATGGGAAAAAATGCGTCCCAGGGACATAAAATTGTGGTTGTTCTGTAATTAGATTCTAATCACTCCTATGGGACCTAAGTCATGGAACATTCAACATGGCTTAAGGACATTCTGAAGAACAGCTAAAAGACATGAAAGCAGTTACTTTCTGCTCGGCCCACAGGAGCCTGATGAGGCTCATTAGCTGGCATGCTCTGTGTAGGTAGGACAATGATGAGATGCCTCCCAGAAAGAAACTCAAGGAAAGACCTAACAGATTTGGCTACTGTACCACATTCCTCCTTCTAACACACACTTTGTAGACAAGAGCACCATGAATGATGGGCAGTGTTTGCCGTACTGGCTTAGGGATAAGGCCCAAGAACACCTAGCTGCATACTTCCCTGTTGAAAACGAGACACAGGGCTTTGTTTCCCTGGTTATACAAAGCCTTACAAGCTTATCTGAAGGAATAAAAAAAAATGAACAAAAGTGATGATCACTCATAGCCACGAGCTCTGAATTCCTGCCAGGAAGTGTGCAGCTGGTCTCCTCCCTGTCATTTGGCATGCCTGTCCCCACTTCTTTGCAAGCCTTAGGAGCACATTCAGAGGAAGCTATCTCATCTCCTACTCAGCTTGGCTTTCTGAGTGTGGACATAGTTAAGAGCCTGAAAGATCTCAGGATTAGCTTCTTTCCCAGAAGCCACATAAAGATGAGCTAAAGAAGAACATGACATAAAAGAAATCTTGAAACTCTTGACCCCACCAGGAAGACCAGCAGTCTCTAAAGGGCCTTCTGCTCCTAAGAGTCCTCTCTGCATCAATATCGTATTTATCTAGATCCTCACAGTTGCTTCACTTCTGATCCATGTTAAACAATTCAGAAACCATACAGAATAAGAAGGAAAAGTCAAATGAATAATACAAGATCATAACAATTTGCATATTAAGTATTTTTTCCAATGAGAATTTTCTTCCCTGATCTTTTGAAAGTAACAGAAAAATTTTAGGAAATGTAATCATTACAAACCTTAAACAGAATAGAAATAAATGGTGAGTATGATAACTGATTGTGTCAATTTGAGTAAGAAACATCCCATGAAATTAGACAGTTGTGAGTGTGGCTGAAATGATTTACTGAAACACAGAAGACCCACTGTAGGAATCCTTGTTATGTGAATGGAGTGAAAGGGAAATGAAGAAGGAAAGCTCACTTCTGTTTCTTTGGAGGCGCTCCAGTCTTTGCGTTCACTTTGGATGCTGTCTCCTGGCCTCCAGCACAGAGGACCACGCTCCTAGTCCGCACTTGCACAGGACACTCAGTGAGCTCCAGGCCTTTGACTGGATTCTTTAGATCTCCAGTGCACAGGCAGACCCTTTGTGCTCTTCCATACCTGGCTCTGTGGGTGGCCATCGTAAGCCAATCTTGTAAATTCTTACATATTCCTCTATCTTGTGTTAAACACATTTCTCGAGTAGCTGAGCAGTACATCAAGTTTACTGGAAATTTTATAGCCATGACTTCTGTACCTCCCTCTCCCTGAGATCCAGATCCAGTCTATCACCAAGTCCTATCAATTTTACCTCCAAAATGATTTTCAAGTTCTTCTACATCCTTCCATCTCAACTACCATTTCCCTAGTCTAAGCCGTCATCTGTCCACTATCACAATGTCACAGCTAAAATTCCTGCTTGAGTCCTTTTTACTCTTCTATCCCACACCATAAGGCAAAGAGGCTGCCTTAGAACACAAATATGATCATATCATACTGTTTCACCAAAATCTTCAGTGACCAATATGCATTTGAAATGATCCACACTGTTTATCCAGTAGGAAAATTTAAATTATTTGAAATGTCTCTACAAAATAATTTTAATAGCCAACATTTTAAATGCAAAATTCTGATAGTAGGAGAGAATATGAAGAACCTAGAACTTGTTTACATTGTTGGTGAGAATGTAAACTGGTATTATCACTTTGGAAAATGATTTCATAATGTCTAGTAAGGCTGAACATGCCATCCTGTGACCTTGCAATAATCTAGAAATATTTATCTTAGGGAAGTTCACAATGCTCACAACAGCACAACTTATAAAGCTCCAAACAGAAATTTCTCAAATGCTTATACATTTAAAAATTGATAAACCAACTACTTATGTATGTGTGAGAATGAGCAGTGTACAGTTACAATTACACAGATCAACCTCACAAACATTAGAGTAACAGAAATCAGACATCAGAGTACACGTTAAATAATTGCCTTTATATAAAGTATAAAAACAGCAAACATATATTTTGAAGTCACAATAGTGCTTATTCTCAGAAGGAAGGGTATGGACGGTTAGAGGAACCCCAAGTCTCTGATAATGTTGTTTCTTGGCCTAGATGCTAGTTATATGAATATTCAGTTTGTGACAATTCAGCAAGCTGTGCACTTATTTTATGTGAACTTTTCTATATATGCTTATGCTTAAAGAAAAAGTGTTGAAACTACTGAATAAGTCCCCTGTAAGGTAAAATTCCAAGCCCTGAATATAAGCCACAAGACCTCAAGTCACCTGGCACCTGTCTGCAACTCCATCCGTATTTTAAGACAGTGATCTCTGCTCACTAACTCTGGCTACACTGACCTCATTCCCGCCCATCTCAGTCCACTTGATTTAGACTCTGCATAGAGTGGTGATCAGTCCCATGGGTGATCGGCCCATGGCCCAGTCCTGCCAATTCGCCTGCCACTTGTTTTGTTTGTTTGTTTTCATGGTTCTAAGGATTGAACCCA
Organism: Thryonomys swinderianus; assembly: GCA_004025085.1. NCBI lineage: Eukaryota > Metazoa > Chordata > Mammalia > Rodentia > Thryonomyidae > Thryonomys > Thryonomys swinderianus. The sequence goes on from PVIC010017867.1 coordinate 20,681, forward strand.
GGACCTTTGCACTGACCTACATTCTCAGTCCATTTTTTAACTTTTAAATTTTGATACAAGATCTTGCTAAATCACTATAAAGTTTTATTGGAATCCAGATGTGCCTCTTCACTTAATATTGTGCATGGTTTCTTTGGTACTATTACAATAACAGAGATTGAACGATCCGCGAACTTGAAGATATTTACTACCTGACCCTTTAGAGTAAAATTTTGCCAATTCCTGACTTAGAACATTTCTAGATGCATTTTCTACCTCCATCTGTCTAACTCCTACTTGCTTTTCCAAATTTGGGGGGTGGGGTTGGTTTTGCCCTTTTTTAAAGGAAGCCTAAATCCTTTTTAAAGGAAGCTCTATACTCCTGGACCTGTTTTGTTGTTGTTGTGTTTTTTGTTGTTGTGTTTTTTTTTTTTTTTGAGACAGGGTCTCGCTTTGTAGTTCAGGCTGGCGCTGAGCTCACTACGCAGCCAAGGCAAGCCTGGAACTCAGCAATCCTGTCTCTGCCTCCCGAGTGCTGGGATGACAGGTGTGAGCCACCATTCCCGGCTCCTGGACCTGTTTTTCAATGTTCTGCCATTGTCCAGTCCTCAAAAGGCTCCCTTTGCTCCTAAGGTAAAATGCAGACTTCCTACAGCCCACACATCCCAGCATGACTTGGATTACTGTGTGCCTTGGTAGCCTTTTCTCCTACACTTGCTCACTTATATGTGATCACTCTGACGTCATTTTAAGATTGAATCCAGCTCTTCTTCATCTCAGGCCCTCTGCCCATGCAGTACCCTCTGCCTTGACTGCTCTCTCAGTTCCTCGCTAAACCAACATGAGCTCAGCTGACACAAAGAAAGGAGATACTTCTTCAGTGGATTTAATACAGCCAAGTATTGGAAGCTCTTTCCTCAGTTTGGGGCCCTGAGACTCCAGTCCCTTCTAGACTGACACTTTCCTCCTCCCACTTTCCCTCCAGCCTTGGCTGCCCACTCTTCAGACACCAGAGTCCACTGCTGACTCTTCTTTCAGCGGAGGGCAGCGCTCTCTCTCTCTCTCCTCTCTCTCTCTCTCTGTCTCTCTCTGTCTCTCTCTCTCTGTCTCTCTCTCTCTCCTCCTTCTCTCTGTGTATTGTTGTTATTGTTTTGTCCTCGAGATTGACCCCAGGATTCTTTGGAGGAAGCAACAGCTCTAGCCCAGACATTTTTTCACTTGGCTTCAAGACAAAGTGAAGCTTCAGGAAGTTGATCAGCATACAATCAGGAAGACTGAGTGGGGTCCTGTCTGAGGCCTGGTGCGAAAACCTAGAGGACCAGTGGTAGACTGATGGAGTGGGTAAAGGAAGGACATGCCATGGGGATCATTTTACACTCCCGAAGCTTTTCTTAGGAAAGACTTTACAGTATTTCCCACGGATGGATCTGGAGAGTGCACAAAAGAAGAGCCTGAGAGTTATCTGAGAGTTGTCTTAGGAAGCCAACCTAGAAGAGCAAACCAAATTTCCACTGAAGAGGCTAAAGATACTGTCCAAGAATCAAACATTTTATTTTCAATAATAAATATATTATCTTAGCTAACCTGGAGAAACCATGAGCTAGCAGTTACAACAAATATACTTTACTATTCAGAGTCAGAGATAATTGCTGGCTTACTGAGGAAAGGGGGTAGCATCTTGTGACCGCCACCAACAGAGATGCAAAGATACTCCCAGTATTTCTCTTTCCTCTCTTCTCTTCACTCTCAAAGAATCCAAAACCAAGGTTATAAGATTGGGAGGACTAGAAATATGAATTAGACATATCTGTGAGCAACAATGGTGCAAGCAACTAGAGCTTTTATACATCGCTGGTGAAAGTGCAAAATGATACAACCAACTTGGGAAACAGTTTAAGGATTTCTTATGAAGTTCAACCCTTTCTGCAAACCTAATGACCCAACTTCTAGATATTTGCCCAAGAGAAGTGAGAACTACAAATACTTGTGCTTTAATGCTTATCATAGCTTTATTTCTAATCAACCAAAACTGGAAACCCTGCAGGACCATACAATGATTGAAAAATATATATTATACTATATATTTTATGTATATAGTATATACAATATATATATATTATTTATGATAGCATGGATAAGTCTCAAATGAAAGAAGTCAATTAGAAAAGCTGACAATTGTATACTTCTATTCATATGGCATTTGGGAAAGGCAAAGCTACACAGGGAGAAGTCAGATAAGGACAAGGATGGAGAAGGGAAGTGACTACAAGGGGAATGATGGAAATAATTCTTCATCTACAATGTGGTGCCAGTTACACAACTGAATGTGTTTGCCAAAACTCATAGAACTGCATACCTAAAAAGGACCTAGCATATGTAAATTATACTGCAATAAACCTTGCTGTGTAGAAAGCAGGAAGAAGAAATGTGAGGTGAAAAGAAGAAATGAAAGGCTATCTATTCCTTCAAGATAGCAGATACTCGTTCATTATTATGGAACTGGTGACGCTGAACTTTATTTACAAAGGACAAATAAGAGCAGCAAAAAATAACGTCAAATTAGTCACAGGAAGTGAAATATGAAATTAGTCTTTGGTGTGGTCCATAGAAAAGACCTCATATTTAGTGGACATGTGGTAAGTGCTAGGGTTTCCCTCAGGCAGCTCTTCTTATCAACTATATAGATAACAAGTGCATTTGAGAACTTGAAGGAACCCCTCTTTGAAACTATGAAGACAAAGACCTTCTTTTTTTTTTTTGAGACAGGGTCTCGCTTTGTAGTTCAGGCTGGCTCTGAGCTCACTATGGTGCCCAGGCAAGCTGCCACGAACTCAGCAATCCTCCTGTCTCTGCCTCCCGAGTGCTGGGATGACAGGCGTGAGCCACCACACCCGGCACAACAAAGACACTCTTGATGTAGTTGATTTCCTGTCACACATCTAAAGTAGGTTTATTTAGAGAATATGAAGATTAGATGAAGACTGGAAAGGAGAAATAATTCTTATCCACACCCATGTAATTACCACACTTTGAACACAAAAATATTCCAAAACTCTGCTCTGGAAACTTTTGAGTGAAGGGAAAGTTTTCACACTAAAATAAAAAATCAACTATCAAAGTAAATAACATCATACATTGTGGCTTTCTGATACAAAAGTAATATATGAAAATCTATAGCAATACAAAATCTGGAAAACTGGCAGCATCTACCAAAACTGAACATATGCTAACCAGATGGTAAGGCGTTTTTTTATTTCTGAATGTATACCTAACAGAATGTGCACATATGTTCATAAAAAAAAGTGTTAAAAAATATCCATAGTAGCCCTAATCATAACAGTTATGATTTTCATCAGCACAGGGCCTTCTTAGTTCCTACCCTTACCAATGAGAGACATGATCTTTCTTACAAATTCTTGCATAGCTAGTAGGTGGAAAATAATCTTTCAGTCTTTAAATACATATTAGTCTATCTCTAGTAAGACCAAAGATTTTCTGTATGTTCACTGCTCACTTTTATATCTTCTTTTATTAATTTCCTGTTTCTTCTAGGCTAATTCTGTGATGCCAAAATAGATTATGTCTGATTTTTAGATGAAAGGTTTTCTTATAAAATAAAATTGAAATGTTTCCAAAGGCCTTTTCCATTTTTTTTCAGTCTGATACAAAGCATTCATTTCACATTCTCTGCTTGATGTTATATCTAGTCTTAGAATATCTAAAAGCAAAGAGTTAATAGAGGTCATTTGTTCCATCTCCTAGTTTTACAAAAACATAAACTGAATCCATGGATGTCAGGGCTGATGCTCTGGGTCACAGGGTAAACTCTCCTACTTCTGTGACTTACTCTGTCAGATACTGTGAAAAGGTGGTATCTGCGATGGTTCATTCTTGGGAACATCTCCTACTCCCAAGTCATCTTTGGGCAAAAGAAAGATCCAGTATGAGACTGAGATTCAAGCTGTAACCTTCACTAACGGGACACATTAAGAGAGAGAGAGAGAGAGAGAGTCCCCTCTAGGACATACCATGTTTCAGGCAAAGAGAAAGGAGCAATGATATAACTTTTGGAACTTTCAACACACTTAAAGCTCATGATTTCACACAGGAAATAGCTAAGTACGATGGCTAAGGCAGGTCAGAATGGCCAGCTCTGATGTCATTGGTGGAAATGACGTCCATCCACAGGTAGGGTCACCCAGAAGGGTGCTGCAGAGATAAACCCAGAAGAGAGAATCTAATGATCAATCATACAGTTCACCTCAGCAGACATCCAGTTCTGGCTCAGCTCTTTCTTCTGCAAATTTAGTTTCTCAGTTACAAAATGTGTGCGTGCAAGGGCTGGGGATTTAGTTCAAGTGATACTGCACCAACCCTGGACCCACAAGGGCCTGAGTTTGATTCCCATACTACAAAAAAAAGAAGTGTGTGTGCATGGGTGTGTGTGTACACATGTGCATGTACACATGTGTATGTATCTGTCCTTATGCATGTGTGCATCTGTGCATCAGGTTGAAAAAGTGGGGGGAAAGAAGCAAAATAGGGAAGAGAAGTGGGAGGGATGAATCTCTGAAGTTCTTCCCAGATTTATGTTTGTTTTTACAGTTCCCAGCTCAACAATTCCCATCATACTTGTCCAACTAGGTTATAAAGCTATGAATTTCAGTCTCCCTCAGCATTTCACATAAGCCAACAATTTTCTGTTCTCTCCCCTTATATCTAAGACAGACAGCTTCTATGTGCAATATACCGTGTGTCTGTTAGCTATTTTACACGGGGCACTGGTTCTCCATGGGGCCTATAAACCCCTCCCTCCTCTCCCCAACCTTTGCTGATCAAAAGTAGTCCTTTCTTCTGGGCCTGCCGGTGCATATCTATAATTCTAGCACTCTGGGAGGCTGAGGCAGGATTACAATTTCAGACCTGGCACAAGTAAGTTCATGATTGAATAAAACTCAAAATTGTAAAACAAAACAAAAAAAATTCTTTAAGGTCTGGATTGTATCCCAATGCAAAGGTCCTAAGTCCAATACCCAGTAAAAGAAAAAAATATTAATCCTGTTCATCTAAAGAAATAACTAGGAATTTAGCTTACTGTTTCCCCTACATGGCCACTCGCCCCCTCACACACAGAGCCTAATGTTGCCAATAATGACTGATAAGTCCCCTTCCATCTTCCCTGCTGCAAGAGTTTGTATGTTTTTTGGAGCCAGAGGAGCCTTATTCCTCCCGAACCATTGCTTCCAAAACCCCACTCATATTTCTCCAAGCCCCTCTCCCTTGATAGCCCTACCCAGACAGAACCAGCATCACAACGCACATGTGAGTTCCTGTCACATACACTCTGGACAATCTTAGAATAGTAGAAACTGGAGGGAGAAGAAGTAAAGGGATTGTAGACAGAGATGTGGCCTGGTCAAAAAGTATAGCCCCATATACGTGGATCCTTTTCTCAGTTTTTTCCCTCTTAGGTCCTCATTTTTCCACACTTATTATCCTCAGAAAAGCTCTCAAGTGTTTGTCCCCAACTGCTACCTTATTTAAGTAACCCCTCCCCCATGAAAGAGGGATTCCTACATCTTGCAGTCGCACACGGCTCCGCAGGTGGGGTGCTCACAGCGGCAGACAGCTGCGGAAAGGGACTCTCCATCCATGAAGAAAGTTAAGTGTGGATGTTTCTCTACATGGTGCTGCCATTCTCGCTGCTCCCCAGCAATGATGCCACAGCTTCTAAAGGAGACTCTTGATTTCCTGACTCTTTCTCTGAAAGAAAGGACTGTGGTATTGCCACTTTCTGTCCTCAACTACAATCTCCTTCCACCTCTTCCTCTTCTACTGATCCTATTTTAGGACACTATGATGGACACTGCCATGCTTTACCTGAACCTTTTGCAGGAAAGGACCTGTTTCCCAAACTGCTAGGATGGCAGGAATGAACAGACAGACCGGGCTGTCAGCCCCTAAGGGTCCACAGTTTCAGGGTTGCACAAACAGACCTCATCTAATGACTGGTCAAGATGCCTACATAGGCCTGGCCATCTTGGCCCAACATCTGATAACTTGAAAGTGACAGAGCTCTCCAGTGGGTCAACCAAAGATATTATTTGGCCTGTTTTATAGCACTTGCCTTTGACTCACTTCTTTTTCTGTCCTTCCCTTATCATGAATACTGATCCCAAGTGCTCCGATTGAAAAACATTCTGCAGGCTAAATTCTATCTCAGTTTTTCATGTGATGAACTATAACTCCCCAAACCCCTGATATATGGACTTATATAATTAATACATATATAATTAATAAGTGATGCCTCCTTATCTTGCCTCTTCCTGTCATCTTAATACCCAAGATCATCCAAAGGTAGGTTTTTTTTTTTTTGAGACAGGGTCTCACTTTGTAGTTTAGGCTGGCTCTGAGCTTACTATGTAGTCCAGACAAGCCTTGAACTCAGCAATCCTCCTGTCTCTGCCTCCCAAGAGCTGGGATGACAGGCGTGAGCCACCACGCCCGGCACTGTGGTATGTGGTATTGATTGCTGGTGGGTGTGAGTCTCCACACCCAGCATTGTATGTGATTACCAGGGATCAAACTCAGGACCTTGTACTTGCAAGGCAGGCACCGGAACCACTGAGCTAATCCTCTGGCCCCAAAGGTAGGTTTTTACATTCAGAATAATATTTATCAACTTTAATACTATTCACGTTTGTGGCTACTTTCTTGTTGTGGGAGCTGGTCTGTGCATTGCACCACGTGTAACTGCACTGCTGACCTCTACCCACTGGTTTCCAGTCATAGTCCCCTCCCAACAGTTGGTGGGGACCAAAATGTCACCAGCATGGCCAAATGTCCTCTCTGGAGAAAGCTAATGTTCTTGAAAATTTCTGATTTAGAAGGCACATCCCAGCCACCAGATTCAGGAAGTGTAAAAAAAATTTGGGCCTTTAACTATATTGAGTATTTTCTACTGAGTCTGTAATGCTTCTTCTTGAGAACTTTGCCAGAAGGCTCCACCCACAATTACCTTCTCAGATGGACTGGTCTAAAGCACAGTTGAGACAATAGATACTGGAAAAGAGTGGCCGGAGCTCTTCCCTCCTTTAATATATTTTCACCTTTTTTTCTGAAACAATTGAGATCCAAGAAAACAATATGCCTGGACCGCATGTCTTTGGTTAAAAATAATAATAAGCTAGACATAGTGGTACATTTCTGTTTCCAGAACTTGTAGAGGTTGAGGCAAGTTCAAGAAGAGCCTGGAAAATTTAGACCCTTTCTCAAAATAAAAACAGAAAAGGGTAAGGGTGTACCTAAGTGCAAAAGCCCAGGCTTAGTCCTCAGTGCAGCACACTAATAATAATAGTAACACCAACAAAAACAACAATAAACTTCTGTGGAATTTTGTTTGGTAGTTTGATTTTATCGAGAGTAAACATAAAATGATTCTGTGAATGTGCTTTTATGTTATATGATTGCTGAAGCCCATCTATTTTATACTATATTCCTAAAAGATGAACTCTAGATTTTTCTGGGCTTTCTTTTCATCCATAGTTTCTTTTGTGGTTCATAAGTGTCACATCAAAAGTACTGCACCAATATCAAATGTACTCTATCAAATATCTTTAGTCCTTTTTACTTGGGCAATGAGGAAGGCATACGTTATAACTGTTAAGGGGAAAACACTCTTATCAAAGTCCTGAAATTGCTGGATCCTAGAAAGTGGAGAGGGAAAAGGGAAAACAGGAATCTTTTTAAAAATCTGGGACAGTATCAATATATTGTTTTGGTCTCCCAACTTCACTTCCCATGGGATACAACACCTCTCCACTCTAGATAATTATTGCAAATTGAAAATCACAGTTTTCCCTTTATGGCCATAAAATAGGAAAACTACTTCATGCTTGATCAACCAGATTCTCCTGAGTGTCCATTTCTTGAGTGGAAAAGTACAATATCTGGAGGCTGCTGGAGTTGATTCATTTGCTATTGGCACTTGAGACTTCCATGAGTTCCTGCTTCCCCAGTCTCCACTGCACCAGTTCATGCCTTTCTTTCAAGCTTCTCTGCACACAATTTTCTAAAACATCACAGAATTATATATATCCTCATACATCGTTTATGTGTCATCTAACATTTTTTAGCATGTTTATTTCATTGTAAGGCATGAAGTTTCTAGAGCATTGTAAATACTAAACCTTTAAAATAAACCTTTTAAATATCCCCAAAATGTAGATTCCAAAGCAATTTGAGAGTTATCACCAGCATTTTTTAAAAATTGTATGAACGGACTACTTGTTAACAACTGGAAATTCTATCATTCTTTTTTTCACCTTAAATTTACATTCTGTTGCATACCTTCACATGATTTTATTCCATATGGTAGAAAACTTAGCTAATCACTCTATCCTAGTTTTCTTCAATAAAAAAAAAACATCTATAAAAGGGGCCAGGGATTTAGCTCTGTGGTTCTCACATCTGCCTAGCAAGTGCAAGATCCCTGCTTCAGTCTCCAGTAACCACATACAACAGTACCAGGCATGGTGACTCACGTACTGGCAATCAGTACCACATACCACAATGCCAGGCGTGGTGGCTCACACCTGTAATCCCAGCACTGAAGAGGCAGAGGCAGGAAGATTGCTGTGACTTCAAGGCTTTCCTGGGCTACATAGTTAGCTCAGGGCCAACCTGAACTACAAAGCGAGACCCTGTCTCAAAAAAAAACTACAAGATAAAATTAGTCTGTTTAATTATATTTTATATTAAATAATACCAATGAGTTAGAATCTACTAACTAAAAAAGAAACACACGAGTTCAGAATGACATAAATTAAAATTAAATGTCACATAATTTCAAAGAGCATTTATACAAAATATGTACGAATTACAAGGAGAAAAACAGTAACTTTCCAGTGAAACAGTCTTGGCAATCCAAAGTTAACAACTCTAGTAATGAGACAAATCAAGATCATGCACCAACTGATCAGGTGAATATGAACATCACAGCATCACTTCTATTATATTTCTGCCAAAAATATATAACCTGAACCTCATCTTGAGGTGACAGTAGGAAAACCCATACTGAAGGACACGCTGCAAAGTTACCACTGAGTAATCTTCAGAGGCACCAAGTTAATAAGGTCAAGGAAAGATTAAGGGGCTTTCCAAGTAAAAGGAGACTTAAAAAGGATGATATCAAAATGAAAGAGATGTTTCTGTACTGAATTCCTGAAGCCATTATTGTAACATTTGGCAATTTGAACTAGGTTTGATGACTAGAAAGTAGTAATGTATTGATATAATCTTCTGGCTTTGGTAGCTATGTTGTGGTCATTTAAATGATATTTTTTGTGTGTGACAAACACACACTAGACTTTTGGGGATATAATACAGCAGTACACCAGCCACTTACTCTCAAATGGAGAAAAGCTTGCTTATACAGTTATTGGAACTGTTGTAAATTTGCTATTGTTCAAAATAAAAAATATTAAAAATAAAATCCATGATGATGAAGGCTAGGCAAAAACCAAAATCTCAGCATCATAATTTACAAAAGAAGTCAGGAGGAATAAATCTGATCCCAGAGATCACCTCATGTTCATTGGTTTGACTAAAATAGATGCTTGGATGAATTACATTAATTCAGTCATACAACACATATGCACAATGACCAAGTCATATTCTATAGGCATTTCAAGAGTGAGGGAAATAATCATGATCTTCAACCTATACAAGTCAAGAACTCACTGGTGTTATAAACAAGAAAAGCAGCCAAGTGTATTTTATTGACACAAATAAATGCTCAGACCCAGTTTGGGCCTGGGGTGGTCTTCCCAAAGGAAGAAAGATACAAACAAAAAGAAGCAAACAGGAAGGGTTGTAATTTGGAGTGTTGAAAACGACATATTAATATACAATTTATATATTATCTTATCCAATTGATAATGCTAAATTTAACCTCCTCTTGAAATCACCACTCTGATTTCATGAGTATTTGTTCAGAACAACAATGCCTCCCTTAAAAACGTCTTCCCAGGTGACATGGACTGCATGTGTCTCCAGAACTCATACAGTGAAATCCAGTTCCTTCCACAACGGTGTTTGGAGGTAGGCCCTCTGGGCCGAGGACCCTGTGAGAGGCCCCAGAGAGTTCCCTCAGCTCTTCCACCACATAGGATGAGATGGCTGCAGTCTGTGCTCCAAGAAGTGGAGACTTCAGATCTGCCAGTGCCTTTATTGAAGACTTCCCAGCTCTCAGAGCTGTAACAGATAATTTTTCATTTTCTATTACCAGTTTGTGCTATTTTTGTTACAGCAGCCCAAACAAAAACACCAGGCATTGTTCAACTCTCAGTAAAGCAAACTTACTTTTGTTCCCCCAGCTAACAGAAGAGAACATATGTGTTAGGCTGAAAGCCATCTGCCAAAAGTGACAAGGCATCTGAATGCAGTTCCACACACCTGCAATCCCAGATACGTAGGAGGCTGAATTAGGAAGGTAGCAAAGTTTCAGGATAGCCTAGTCAATTTAGTGAGAACCAGCCTCCAAATAAAATTTAATAAGGGCTGGGGAGATAGCTCAGCATTCTCTGAATTCAATTCCCAGTACCATTTAAAAAAAGAAAGAAAGAAAGCAATGCTCTAGGATTTATCTGTGTTTCATGATCTGTTGCTATGGCAACAACATAAAAGGTAGTTAGCAAATATGTGTATCTCAGTAGGCTTTCCAGACCCCCTTACTCTGTGCAATACTCCCTTAATGTGAAGATTTGGTGTGTGGAATGTGAAAGAAAAAAAAATGAAGAGAAGGAAAAGTGGAAGAATTCTGGGAAGAACCCAGTAAAACAAAGTGATATGCTTTTGCCTAAAAGTAAGAAGTTAAAGGTTAATGGGTCTAAGAAGTAATCCTGCATGAATAAACATGAACTCACTACTTAGCGGTGTCCTTTCTAGCTCTGAAGTGGCCAGTTATTGCTTGGAGCATGCCTGGCACAGTCTTGCAACCCAGTTTAGATGCTTCATTTAGCACAAGAGGGCAGTCTCAGCAGTTCTAACTCTTAAGTGCATAAATAAGAAGACTGAAACATTGTTTTCCTACAGCAGTAGTGTCTCTGGGATTTTCTGAAGCATTGGGGTGGATGAGGTGGGGCCAACCAAGAAGCAATTTGGACTGGTGAGATAGTCAAGCCCATCAGAGAGGAAAGAACTCTGACTTGAGTCTCTATAGGTTGGAGAAAAGATGGCTTTCCCTTGTCTCCCAAATGTGAGTGGGTTGCTGCCCATGAGGCTCTGTTGAAGAAGGGCCTTGTGCTTTAAGTGTGAAACTAGGTAGTATTTAATTGAGGTTATAGAAAATCTTGCCCATCACCCCAAGGTTAACCATGATAGACAAAGGAACTCCAGTCCAGGGGATTCTGAGGAGCCACATGCCAATCATAGGCACGAAATTCTCTGTGGGAAATGATTTAGAAAAACATAGGAAAATGTGTATGATCCTGTAGTCTTTGCCTAATCTATGCCAGAGAAGGCAGTTTGGAGATGCACTAGGGGATCTAGTAACTGAGAATGCTGAAAAAGTAAATTCTGTGA